>SMLS01070163.1:0-29168 GCA_004785975.1 Popillia japonica
TTAGAAAGAGAGTGTACATTTAAAACACTGCAACCACTTTACCCTACAGCAAATGCATTAGTAATCTCAAACGGAACAAAACTCATTCATCACTAAATTAAATCTAATGTACACTACTAAACGAGATACAGAAATAGATCACTATAAATTGTTCTGACCCAAAAATATTATTAACGTTCTTCAGATTAAGCAACTTGATGTTGACCAACATGATGCAATCATCGGCATCAGATATTCGAAATTAAAATTCCGCACAACTACTAGATAATAAGTTAAAAAAAAAGTGGTTTCATGTGATGCCACTTGAATGTCGGCCATGATCGATAACATAACACAGACATTAGGAATTTGTACTATGCGAAACATTGTCAATATCCGACCATAGTTAATCATTAGTCATAACAAATATTTCATTTAAGTGTTGTATGTACAACATGAGTTCATGGCTCGGCGTTGTATAATGTTAGGTATGTATGTATAGACAGACGTATATACATATGTACATACGTAGATGTATGAGATAGGAAACGCTAATAACATTTTGAGGGACGAATACTAAGTGGGAGATGTAAACATAATTAAATCGCAAATAAACATTGCGTAACGATCGGGTCATTCTCTGAAGTCGGTTGATTTCAAAGAGAATGTTTTTCGCAAGTACTGCTTAAATATAGGAGAGGTATTTTATTGTTGTAAAGATGTACTAATTTCTATTCTTAAATAGTGTCAGGCGAAGACAAAAATTTTTGGCTTGATAATGATGATGTTTCGTTTAACAATGAAGTTCGTTGCTTCCAATAATCCAGACGTCAATTCACACGCTTTTATTCAAGATATTAGCACCACAGTGATAACAGACACTATGAATAGATTCGATTCGTTTGATGATTGTTGTTTATTCGACCGAAATTTATGTAATTTTCTATTTAGAATTATATTTAAGCTTGCATATTTATCTTCCTCTTCATTATTTAATCTTTTTAGATTCAAAATACGATTTTTGCATTTCAGTTTTTACGTGAAAACTAATCCGTATAGGACATAAATTTGTTCTACAATGTACCTACAAGTAGCCGTAAACACTGCAATTATGTTGCATGCCAGACATCAGTAGACATCTAGACATTGTTTTCAATTATTTTTGGAACTCTGCCTATATTTTGTAAACAGATGGTGTATGAAAGTAACGAAACCGACAATAATAAAACTCATTTCAGTCGCAGAACTAAAATTACATACTCTGAATGTTGCATATTTTACCCGCAGAAAACTTATAAATCTGCGTTTGTTTTAAATTGTAACACAGATCCAACATTGTAAATTGGAGAATGCTGCAATAGGTATTAAAAGACAGATTACTAACCAATTACTGCCCCATTTTCATAAATAGTAACGTGCGAAGATTAAAGCGTGCTGGTTCTATATTCATTAATTTTATCAAAACTATCTTCTAATTAGATCTTTACCTATAATGCGTTTGAATTTGCTGTGAAGTAGTGTATTCGTCAGCCATTTTTGTCTGTTTATATTTATGCTATAGGTTATGTTGATTATTTCTACCCCAATGTATAGTTCGTTTCACCGTATTCCGAGAATTAGGCATCCTTCAATCTTTGTTACTCGCACTGTATAACATAATTATTTGTATTCTTGTTCAACATCTTCTTTGCGGTCAAGTATGTATTAGTCTGCTATAGTTCGTTTCACCATTCATCACGTTCATCCATCATTCCATGTCATCCTTGGCCGTTTTCTTGTTTAATTTTTCATTATTCTTGCTTTCGGCTGTTTTGTATTTTACATTCTATATAACTGCCGCCACCATTCTAACTCTCTTTTGTTTAAAACTGTCTAACATTGACTGTATTTATGTGGAATTATTGATTTTTGATTTTAGCCATTATCATAAAGGAACACCGCCATATCTTGAGGCTCCAATAATGTCATCAGTACTTTGTATTTCATTAAAATTACTGAAGTGTATGTAACCAAATTGATTTCTTGTCTTACATCAAATGTGGTTAGGTCAGATGGAATTAATAGAACGAATGAATTAAGAGCTGCACATAAAAGTAAGTCTAAGTCCGAAGGAGAAGGAAAATATTTCACAGCAATACCTCTACACCCTAGTTCGTAGAAGAGGAATGATTATATTATATTATTATGAAATTGACAAAATGCGGAAATAGCAAAGGCTTTTCTGCATACAAAAAAATATCTTATTATTATTTTGACATACTAACGTATTATATGAAGATTTGCAATTGAGCACTAAAGGGCAAGTTGCACACTGTATAACATAATTATTTGTATTCTTGTTCAACATTTTTGCGGTCAAGTATGTATTAGTCTGCTATAGTTCGTTTCACCATTCGGTAATCTTGATACGCTTCAAGCTTTGTTGCTCGCATTGTATTACCAAAGATGTGGTGATTTTTTCAGTTTCTGTCACTTGTTGGGCGTCTCTTAGGTTTCTTGTAGGCTTTTCGATATTTTTTATTGCAAGATGATGAAAAAATTCTCAAATTTCAACTTATGCTGCACTAAAAAGGGTCTTTATCTATTACGGTTGCTTTAGATGGAGGATCCAATGTTTTTTGTGGTGACCTATGTATTTATTTGAAATTTAGTTTGAACTAATTTTGAAAGTAATTTACATACTTTCGTTGTTTTCTGCTACAGTATCCTCATTTGAAAGAAGCCATATTTAATTCCTCATTTAAAAACATCCATTCTGTTAACACTATATTTGTCCAAGTATTTCTAGTGCCAACTCTTCTAATAAACCTTCGATCTTCTCCTCTAAAGAACACATATCCATACGTTACAACACTAACAGATTATCGGTTAGAAAGTCTTTCTACTCTACTCTTACTTCTGAAATAGCAATAAACATTCATCATCTAAGTATGTTAAACACTCATTTAGAGGAAATATTTGCTCTAATAAACGATAAAACTAGCACGCACAAACAATTTAGGTAGTGCTGACCTTTCCCAATTGAAAATAATTCGATTTAAATATTCCATTAACCTTTGACATTAACATATTTTAGGCGCACTTTTAAACCCGATAACGAAACTCAAACCAGACAACGTTCGAGATATATTACTCTAGACGAAATCTTCGTTACATGCACATGAACATGTTCAACATGCTCAAAATAAACTGCCAATATCTTGGATGAGATTTACAACAATGACAACGTGATTAAGTCTTGCGTATTACATAAAAATATAAAGTGCAGAAACATGTCCTCCAGCAAATATAATAAATATATACGCTCAATTATCGCGCATCTCAAAGAAGTCGTTTCTTTTTCGTCGTCCACTTCGCGAACTTGAATGGGCCGTCGTATCGTTCGACGCGTAAATCGGTGGATTCGTATCGTTTTTGCGACGATACAAATTATACCGGTTGACTTTATCTTGGGAAGACAATCGGTCCATTAGCATAATTTCGTCGTTGACCAAAAACAACAACAAACTCGTCAAAACGACACCGAAGTAACGATATGTGGGACTGCTTTTTCATCTGGGCAGCGTGTTCTACTCCGTCCGCTGATAAAAATTGCATTAAGGTGTCGTTGATATGAAACGTATGTGCAGTTGTACGTTGGAAATTCTGAAATGATAGTTAGATTTATAGCGATAAACATGCTATAAACGTCGTGGGATATATTTAACATAAAACGTTACTTAAAGAAGACTACAATTTTCCATAATGTTTACCTGCTTCAGGTTTAAAGGGCATAAGGACGATCACAGTTATCCTTAATTTATATAAATGGCGTATGGTAGAACTCAGATGGTTAGTCATTCTCTACTGCGTAATATATTCTCTTGCTGTAGATATCTATACTAGACTAAATATGTTAAAACATAGTCTAGTATAGATAGATATCTAGTAGTAGTAGCAGTAGAGAATGACTAACCATCTAGGTTCTACCATACACCATTTATATAAATTAACTCTGATCGTCCTTATGCCCTTAATGGTACCTCAATTTACTTTATAAATTTATCCAGATTCGTTTTTTTTATTTAGAAAGTCTACCAAGATAATGGCATGATCCTTACATATAGGAGTCTAGGTTTGGCTATAATTAGATGACAAATTTGAAGAAGCTAGTTGACTTCCTGTTTATGTGTGAATCCTTTACCAAAACTAAATAAGAAAAACCGTATTCTCCTCTTGATAGGCTTCTTTCTACTTTCTTACTAGTTTTTTCTGCTTGATATTATTAGGTCTTTAGTGGGTCTTTAGAAGTGCAGTTGTAGCTCAAGATAAAACTTGGAACAATTACTGCCAAAAAACAAATTGAAATCGGTTCCTACATACGACTTCTTTCCAGAAAAAAATGTTGGAGATGTTATTTCACGCAAGTTAGACCAGGTTTCTTTAGTTGATTTTCGCCCATGAAGGTTATGCTTCATACTTGGATGCCTTTTCAAGATTTTTAAAACATTTGTAAAAGAGACATAATAGCCAATACCATGTTTTTCTTCTATTTTTTGGATTTTTATTGTTTCATTGAAAAGTAGCAATGAATTCATTGCAGCAAGACCAGGCAAAAAGAATACTAAATGGTATAAAGGTTCTGTTTACATACATGAAGTTCACCCTCGAGGACATAAGCCGTTTTAGCATCAGAGTTCATCACAATGTTCCTTCTCTGGTTCTATTGTCGCCAAATTGGACGTATGGATTTTAGTAGAAATCTTAATCGTGCTTTGAGCATTCTTGATTTAGAAAACACTGAAATTAATTTAATTAAATGGTTATTATTTTTATATATTAAACTTTCAAAACATTGACTTCCATAAACTGTATCTGTATCAGTACGTCGTCTTCAGCTTCAAATACTGATGGTAAGAGATCCTGTAACTATACCAAAATAGGAAAAACTATTTGGTAATTCTTAGTTGCAGTCTCTTTTTATCAATCTCGTTCTGAGAAATCTAAAATTCATTCAGCACCATACAGATATATTGTAGTGTGTCACTAATGACGCAAATAAAAAAATATGAACAGTTTAGGAAGAACCAGGTTATAATGTGAATATAAATTTGTTACAATGGTTATCTAAACAACCCACCCACTACCCTTACCTTGTACTTTCCCAATTAATTAAATGTTGTGTGTATTTTGTATCCTATGTCCTCTTGTGCGCGTTCTAATTTCCTCCCTGCCGTTTCAAATCTTGTTATTCCTCGTTCAGGTTTTCTATAACTGTTCACTATTTTAATTTTGATGGTTGAAAGTCTAATGGGCACTTATAAACTTTTAATTGCTTTTAAACGTTGTATATATATATTCACATATGTTTTTGTGACTTGTTTTTTCTGCCAATCGTCAAAACTTGTAAACAACTGTCCCCTCCCTTTTGTTTTTCCGTTTCATCCAGGCCTACCACTCCATAAATAGCCGAATGTACTGCTTGATATTCTTTAAAGATGATTTTTGTAATTCCATCTTGAATTTTATGTTTGTTGTGCCGAAATGGATGTAATTATGTATTATGTGTGTTTGTGATGTGTTTTTACAATAAATTTTGAGGAATAAAATTTTCACATTATAATCTGGGTTTTTTAATTTTTCTCCTTGCACGCCGTTGGCTGGAGTTATTTTTTTTTAACTAATTAATAAATAATTAATTAATATAATTGTTTAATTTAATTTAATTTAATAGTTTTTTTTATTTTAATTTAACACTCCTAACACGAATAAGGAGATAGTATGAATAATAACAATAATTAGTGTTTAATTATTTCAATATACAGTAACAGGAAACATCTTATTTTGAGTACCGACCACTAGCTAGATTTGCTTATTTCTGGTGAATGGAGCTGCAATGTCTTTCAAGCTATAGGGCCTGTCCGATAACAACTGCAAGCTCTAAGAGTATATTTTTTGATAACAAAAATTAAATTGCAAAATAGCAAAAGCTAAGGAGTAAAAAATTAAAATACAAAAACCAAATTAAACAAAGAACAAAAATAAATAACTCCTCATAATAGTGAGCCGAATCGTGAAAGCCTTTAGACAATTCCATTTAAGGCAGTGGTTCCTGACCTACGGTGCCCGCACTCCTTGGGGTGTGGCAAGGTATTTTTGGGGGTGGAGTAGAAGCCTGTAACAATTATAAAATTTTTGATGAAAATTACACTAATTTCTGTAATAACGTGAAAGTCGGGACCTCATTGTTAGAATAGCGCTAATATGTTTTCAATCACATCAAAGATGGGGCCGCAGCACTGTTAGACAAAAATTCCTGATTTTTTTCAAACATGACAAAACAATTACCGCGTGATTTTGACAGTAAGGATGCCATTATATTGCAGATAATTTAGCACTTGAACGTATGTAACAGATCAATCCAGGGATTTGGTAAAAATGTCATAATAGCTGGTCAAAAGATTCAAAGGAGTGCGACTCACTTAAAAGGTCGACGAACTCTGATATAACGGATTTTCAAGAAGGATTAGATGCACTTTTGTAGATACCTGTTGACGCAAAATTTGGATTCTTTTGGAATCTTCTTTGCCAATAGAACATGGCAGTCAGTGCTGCAACGATACTTGAACTTATTGAGAAGATTATGGCAGATTTTCTGGACAATCTGTTTTTTTAAAAATGAAGACATGATGATGAATGAATTCGAATGAATTCATTCGAATGAATTTGACCACCATTTCCACTAAATCTAGTTTTATCACTTGCTTCTTTCACTGATGTATCTTGGACGTCATTAATACACATGTCCACAACGCCTGTGCCTTTGGACATTAAAGCAAGGATAGTAGTAACACTGGCCATATCTTCTCCCGACATTTACTTATGGTTGATTACCTTAGTAGATTCTTTGCCTGAAAGGATATGATTTAGGTATCAAATGATCATCATGATTTCGGAATCAATCTAAAATTCATATTGTTGGATCTGTTTGGCACAGTTGTACAGTTGTTGGGCTTTTTTTAACCAACCACTAGGCACTAAAAATTTAATGCTATGCAGTTATATTGTCCTGTTTCAATTAGTCTAGAATTTTTTTGAGCAGGTTTTGGCAACTTTATGTGCAGGCGATGCAAAGCTGCAAATCACTCTCTTCCAATTATATTACTTCCCAAAGGGCTCCTTTTTGTACAACAATCTTTAATGTAAATAGTGAATTCCTTATGCAAAAACACCTATTGTTTTACCTCATGCAAAAAAGCCAACGATCAAATTAACCGTCTTGATATAAAACTATAGCTTCGATCGCTCGTACATTTTATTTGGTTAGGGTACATAACAACGTAAATGGCGTGTTCCTTAGCGACTAAAACCAGATGTTTACATTGTCGACAACTATTTCCCACCACGTAAATGGAACAAACGCCCTCTAGAATCCAGGCCGCAGGTGAACCAGGGAAAGTGTTAAATTGCACCTTAGACGCTATCGATCCTTGACATCTGACCGGAATACGACCACCACGGAATCGAGCCACCTGATTTAGTTTTCCTTTCATTCGATTTCGTTTGACCTTCGTTCCAGATTGTACGATTTCTACTAAGTAACACGATTCAGAAAAAATACGAATTACAACTCCACCATAGTTCGTATGTACAAACTTAAACGTGTAACGCTTATTTAGAATAACCGGAAGCTATTTGTAACTCAGTGGTAGCATAAATTACCTAGCGATTATCTACGTCTTCCTGCCCTGCTACTCGCTTCGGATAAGCAAACAATCTAAGAACGAGACTTAACTTATTGCAAGAACAACTATAGCATTTTGACCATTACATTTTCATAGCAAACAATTCATATACTAATTGTAAATTGACCTAGATACGTAACATAAATTTTCTAATGTTGGTCTTGTGACGTATATTTAGTGCATTGCTTCAATTCACCTATTAACAGCTGTACAACACATTGCTAAAAATACAAACTGAATGATTGAGATTCTGGCACCGAAAGGATTCTTTTCAGTGTCAAGTTATTTCTGATTTTCGTGATAAATGGATATGTTTCAGCAAATTACATATTTTTCCTAGAAATGCTGCGCCGATATTTATTGTCTTGCGTAATAGATTTTTGGTAGCATGCCAATACTGCAGTAATGGACTTGTACTTAATGATTTGATGAAATGAAATCATTTTTTAGTGTTGACGTCAGGAAAGGAAGGTATAACGACTTAGAAAAATTCCTGCATTAGTGAAAATTGTGTTATTGGAGAATATATCCCATATTGATTTGCAGAACTAGTTCGTTTAACATTCCGTCACAGCAATTCTTAATTTATGTTACGGTATTCATGTTAAAATCATCCAATTATACGCAGCGTAATTAAACTATTTCGGAGCTATGCCTTTATGTAACAATTCGCCGATTTTATTGACGTCAAGTGGCATTAAACATTCCGCTAATTTCTCAAAAAGTACTTAAGTTTATTTTCATTTTAGTCATGCTTTGCCTGTTCGAGAAAAGTTAGAAACGCAATTGCTCACTTACCGTAAAACAACCGTTTGTATAACAACCACCCACAACATTTATTTTCCTGTCGGTGTTTTATATCACCAGTTTAGAAATGAAAACATTAATATTATATCAGATACGGTTCAGACGGATTAAGATTTATTTTAAAAGCAAAATGAGTTATAGCACATACGTTGCATTTTCTATGTTACGTAGAACACTTCAAGAAACAAAACTATATTCCTCGCTTAGAAAGCAATAACTCTAAAACTACAAAAACTTTTTCCGTTACAGTAGGTTTTTTTTTTAATAATTCAATAAGTAAATTCTGACAAATTCAAATTATACGCGCTTAAAATTCAAGTAGATCGTTAGAAAATAGTTTCAAGGACATGATTTTCTTGTAGCATTATTTTCTTTGGACCACCTGTTGATCAAAGCATTGCAATTTTCTGCGATAGTCAGGCAGTCATAATGGCGCTGGGTTCTAACACCATCAGATCGAAATTAGTCTTGGAATGCTTAGAGAAATTAAACAATCTAGGCAGAGAAAACAGAGTTGCACTATGCTGGGTAGCAGGACACACTGGAATCAGTGGCAACGATAAAGCTAATTTATTAGCAAAGAAGGCCGCCACAACATTATTTGTGGGATCGGAACTATTTTGCGGAATAGGGACGAGCATCTATGAAGTAGAAGTCAAGGACAGGGAGCACTAACTGAGAGTAACCCTCTGGGAAAATCTTACTGGTCTGAGACCCTTCCTCCATTGGAAACTTAAATAAGCAGAAAACAAGGACTTTGTCTTAGGGAACGCATGATAAGGACAGGTTTGAAATACCTGTTAAGCCAATTGCATGGCTATTGCATCAATTCGTGCCAGTTATTTTGGTAAAGATGTAATTGATGGGGGAGAAATACCTTCTTTGAAACCATCATAGCTATTGCAGTTTATTAAACCTCTTAGGTTGGATGGGCAACTATAGCTGTGGTTATATACCAACAACTTACAACTCATGTAGATCAGTAGATCATTCGATCGTAGTACAACATCACCCTCAACTCAAATTATAATTCTCTAATTCTGAGTGGCGCGCTTAATAAAGCAGTTAACTACTTGAATCATTATATCACAAATAAAATTTAATAATTATTTGAGAAAACTTTAATCTTTCTTATGTATAAACAATAATATTTCTATAGCCTTGCAATGTTTGGCTATAAGGAAGTTCCTATCACTTTAATAGCGTATCTTTATCTAAATTTGTTTTCGAAATAGATCTTTACGTACTTATTTTGTGGACTTGTATGTATTCTACATACATACACTATTGCTTGGCCACTTTTTGAGGAATTTTATATCTGCCCTGCTGTAATGTTTCTCAGAAATGTTATTAATTTTTCGGACAAGATAATTATAATCACAATAATAATATACGTGTATTTTCAATTAGGTTATTATTACATATTGTCATTGTAGATATTATACAATAGTACATCACAATATACAATCAATTTAATAACCCAACATAAAAATATTTTACATAAAAAATTCATCGATGGTGTAACAGTTTTTTTCTAGGAGAAACTCCTTTAGTTTTTTTTTTAAATAGGTGAAGATTGGGAGAGCCTTTAATTTCTGGTTTTCAATTATTATATAATTTACACCCTTGAAATATAGAACTTCTTTGATACTGAGTAATGCTATGGCTAGTTGGTTGTATTAAATACCCGTGTCTAGTATTGTAGCAATGGTTTGTTTGCAATGATAAAAACATTTTCAAATTGTTAAATACATAACAGCAAGTAACAAATATATATAAGTCGGCTAAGTCAGTAAACCCAAACTTTGAAAGGCAAGTCTACATGATTGAATTCTGTTTAATTTTCCAATAATTCCTATTGCATACTTTTGAACTAAAAATACTCTGGCGGTTCATGATACCATACCTTATGAGGCTTTCTATCGTAGAGTGGTATACAACTAACAATATATCTCTACTACAGTGTTGTGAAGTAAATTTTAGTGCATAGCGATATTGTTTAAGTTTATTACATAGATCGTCTGTGTAGACATCCCAACGCATTCTGAATCAAAACTAATACCCAAAATTTTTTGTGACTGACATATCGCTATGTTATTATCGTTGCACAGTTTTAAAATAGGAGGATTTATTTTATTTAAAGTAAAAGAAATAATAGATGTCTTATCTACATTCAAATTAAATTTTTGAAACATTTTTACTAATACATTCAAAGTCTTTATTGTGTATTAAAATGTTGGTATCGTCCGCGATATTAAAACATTATAGGAAAGTAAATATCGCTCCAATGCAATCTAAGTATGGGATAATTAAAAATATTGTATTTTTCGTTAAAACCAAATGTCATTTAGCAGAAATTTAGCAGTATACTAAATTGAAGGGGGGTCATTCGAATAAAATATTTTCAAGATGACCGCCTATCGGGATGTCTCGAAAGTAGTTACCAATTTCTTAATTTTAAATGAACTACATATTGTCAAATTTTTAGATTCCACAAAAATTCTAAATATTGTTTCTAGGCAAAAATATTCCTTTGTTAATTTGAATAAAATTGTTATAATTATTAACACGGAGTGTGGCTGTTCGTCCAGAAGGGGCTGAAAGACAAGAAAAGAGAGGCCCAAGAAATGAATGTTGCCCAATGAGGTTAACTATGAGGTGCCATTTCAAAATAACGCGACTATTAGTTCAGGCGTGGATTCTACACTCGCTAACGTGAGGTTTTTTAGTGGACCCCACACAACTGTGATCGGTCTCGTTGCTGATGGTGCATTTAGGAATTAGAAAAATAGCATTTTTTGGCAATTTTTATCATTTTATCCCATTCAGCATTAACAATAAGGCTCATATTGAACAAAATATGTCTAGTATCAGTATAAAGATGGATAGCTATTCAAAATATTAGCAACTTATTCTTATATATCTTCTGCAATAAAAAGTGTTTGCATTAATTCTTTTTTCAGTTATCCATGATAATGTTTACGAAATTATAGATTGTCAGTTGCCGAAGAGAAGCCATTTATGTTATCATAATAATAATAATTACTGTATTATTTCAACAACTTTATTATACTTCCAAATTTATTCCTATCTCTACTGGCTACAGTGTTTCCAAAAAAATTATAAGTTCAATTTGTGCTAGATCACCCCTATATTTTTTTTCTTAAAATTAGTCAATTTTAGAACGTGACAAAGATATTCGTAGCTGGAAATGCTTTGTAATGTTAGTCAGTTAATCGTATCATATGTTTAAGACATTTAAATATTATTCAGGATAGTTCTCCATGTATAATGAGGGTGTTGGCCGTGTCATGCTTAGTAAAATATATACCGCACAAATAAAAATAAAATGCACAAAATATGCAATCGAGGTTTTTCGACGTTTCGCCACTAATGTACATAAGTGACTCCTCCAGAACCAACGAGGGGTATCTGGAGAGGTACTAGAAAATCAGTTACCGTGACTTTCTGGTACCCTACAGATACCCCCCTTTGCTCCTGAAGAAGCACTTACATTAGTGGCGAAACGTCGAGCTTTTTTTATTGGATATCGTGCATTAAATTTTTATTTTTACTGTATATATTTTTACTGTATATAGGTATTTTGGACTCGGGCCGTGGAAGCCTTCGATATCAGTTGTCCATGGTTTGGATCATTGGAAATTAGGATCGATAAATATTCTGAACGATAGACTTGCTAATTGGTGGGATAGTTGCTTGCTGATGATAGCTGGTTGGTGGGCTAGCCAGTCAGTGGAAAGTTGGTTTTGTCTAACAGCTTCTATGTTTTTTAACAGCCTGTTAATGTTTTCACCTTATTCTAAGAAACAATTTTTCTGATTCAGGATTAAGATGTTATAATGTGACATATGTATGTTGTAATATCTGAAAAGTTTTATGTTTAAAACTTTCAGTTACAAATTTAGATTCTTCATTTGTAAGTTAGACCCTTAATTTGTGCTATTAGATGGTTATTTAATACATGAAATCACTTTGAAATTTCTGTTATAAAACAGTAGTGTTCAAATTGCTCGACTTTTTTTTTAAGTGTAATCAAACTTTTAATAATAAGTTATAAATCACACAATTTGACAGAATCAATATCCAATACTTGAAAAGCATACTTTAAGAAATAACACCAAAACATACAAGCTTAATTATTTCGATAACACCCAATAGAATAATATCTTCCGCGAATAGAAACAAGAAAAAAAACACCGTACACCGATTTCAACAAAACATCGATCTAAAAGAGTAATCGCTTTGATCTGTTTCAGCGAACAATCACAGAATAATACACGGACGAAGCGTGACTAGGATGAAGAGATCAATTTACGCTTTTACGTCTTTGGCATGCGCTCAATTGTTTTATATTGTACGTAACTATGTAGAGCCAATATGTATATGCATAAAGGAGCATTATAAAATCGGCCATGTGCAACGTCATCCTGTATAATTCGTCTTTTCACGCCTATTTTTGTGTCCTATACAACCGCTTACAATTATAAATTACACGCTTTTAATTTTGCTAATTAAGTTTGATTATTGACCTTGCATTCTGTAGAAGAAATCGTACGTCTTTGAAATTATATACGCATACGTTTTTGATTGAATTTAAGCCATCAATCGATGCAAGAATTAAACCGAATTTAAATCACTGCCAAGCAACAGATCGGTTTATACAGGCTAGTGCTATTGAATTGTTGAAAGGATCTTTAACATATAAGGCAATAAAATAATCGAAAATAAACTCTAGATGCTAAATATAAGAATTTCGAGAAAATATTTACTTATTTTTTGCGTTTGTTCGGAAGTATACCTTCATTTATGACTCACATCTCCAGGCCAACTCAGTATTTACTTTTTGCGGCTAATAACTTTAATGTTAATGAGTCACAAATATAAAGCTGATTTTTATGTTTCTATGTATTTAAATCTGACTGGCCAGATTTCCTAAATATGATCTAAATATAAGATCTAATAATAGAATTCGCGAAACACTTCTACCATATTTATTAACAATTTGTGGAAGTACTTTCAATCGGATTATTTATTTTTATGGGTCTATACTTGATATATGTGGTTTATATTGTTGACGTTTATAACAGTTTTATCTACAGTTATGAATACATGAAGTTTATCTAGCAAAGTAGATCAATTCTTTCTCAATTCACGTTCTGGTTTAGTCTAAATAATAGCAAGTACTGTTCTCGTATAGGTTTAAGTTTAAACTGGTCTGGAAATGTTAAGGTAATGCTACTTATTTGGTCAGAAATAATCTACAGATATAGATTCAAGGTATTCCAACTTCTTCTAAGATACCATCTAAAAAACATGGTTAGAAGAGATCAAAATAGATGCAGAACATCTATGACAGGCGATTCTAACACCAGCGATGATAGATCAATAGGTCATAGTGAAGGAAGGTACTCGAAACCTGAACGATTCTTCTACGACAGAACAGTAACTGCTGACCTACATTTTTTGCAGTTGCGGTTTGGGATTTCCTGGAATTGCGATATTTCACTTAATTATATCAGTTCACGCATAACACAACATTTTTGAGTTATACAGGAATCGTTATAAATTTTGGACAGCTACATATGTATGCACACTAACCCAGCAAACCCAGAAAAATAAATTCTCAGGTTGTTGGAACTCATTTCAGGAATGAATGTTATGGTATTTGATCATAAAAGGGCTAGACTATGTTTCAATGTTTTCTACTTGTTCAAAACTGAAGCCGAAATCTCTTGGAATGCAAAATAAAAACAGACAACTTGACTATTCAGGAAGAATTTTAATGAGGTTGAACACAGAAGAACACAGACAGAGATTGACCAAGACATTCCCACGGTGAATGAAATTGCGGAAGCAATCAATAAGCTGAGAAATGACAAGGCATACATGGAATACCGTCAGAACTTGCGAAGGCCAACACTGAAGCCTCATCAGATTTTGCAACCACTCTTAGGAATGCAATACGGGGTAAACAATTAAAATACCAAAAAAAAGGGAACATCAAAGATTGTGAGAATTGAAGGGGGATTACGCTACTAAACACAGTATCCAAGATATTCGCATCCATTCTATTTAACCGTATAACTTCAAACTTGGGAATCAATGCGACTACTAACGGAACAGCGGTACGAAAAGAGCTCAGCGATGATACTAATGTTTGTGGATTTAAAAAAAGCTTTCCATAGCTTGAATCAAAGGAAGGTGTGGAATACAATGAAACACTATGGTATTCAAGATAAAATTATAAGGATGGTTAAATTGATGTATACAGACGCTACCTGTAAAGGTAAGCAAGAAAGGCTTCATAAGTAAGGATATCACCATAGCAAATGAAGTAAAACAAGGATTCTCTCCTCTGCTATTTATGATGAAATCCTGGACAAAGCCATCGAAAACAAATATGGTATTATGTGGAACTACTTATACAACAAAAGATTAGCCGACTTAGAATACGCGGATGATATTTGTCTAATATTAAGCAGCACCTCGGACATGAAATCAATGGCTGCCAACCTGGAGAGGGAAGCCGCAGAAGACACAAGGAGATAGAAGTGGTTGATAAATTCTGCTATCTGAGAAATATGCTTGGCAGGAAGGGCGGCACAGTACTTGACGTCTTAAATAGGATAAAGAAAGCCAATCAAGCTTTTGGAGCTCTCCGAAATATATGGTCGTCATCAAAAATGAACAACAAAACCAAAATTCGAAAAGAATGCAAAGAAACTACAATCCTTTCTGAACAAATGCCTGCGGAGAATCCTTAAAATTTTCTGGCCGAACGTCATCTCTAATAAAGAACTCTGGGCAAGAACTAACCAATATAACGTAGCAGTAGATATTACAAATAGAAAATGGAAGTGGTTAGGACACACTCTAGGAAAGAGAGCTCAGACATAACTAGACAAGCTCTGAGCCGGGCCCCAGCCGGGAACCGAAGTAGAAGAAGGCCCCAAAATACCTGGAGAAGATCGACTAATGAAGAATTGGACAAGAATAGCAACTATTGCAAACAACAAAATCGCTTGGAATAGTTTTGTGGAAGCCCTACGCTCCTCCAAGGAGGAAGAGTTTGGATAATGAGAGGAGTAATCTTTAATGGGAATAGAACGCCTGCAGCAGCGACAGTGAGTATTAGTGGTCCTTCTAACTAGGAATTGAACCAGGAACAGTGGTTGTGGCGGCATCCATGGCCGCCACTCACACAAGCTATTACCGGCTGATTTTTTGGGCTGTCTTATGAAATTGCACCATCCTCCTCTTCAAACCATTTACACCTTAAAAGCAGTGATAACACTTTCTGAATTGCCAGTGTGCGTTATGCAAAACGTAATACATTACCTAATCCACTGCATGACAAACGGAGTGCAAGCATTATTAATTGATTAGATCTTTTAATTATTCTGGTTCCTTTAATATAATAAAATTTTTCGCTTCAACAATACCACTTCTTCTTGTCAAAGATATTGTGCGCGACTTTGTGTAAATCTATTGCAGTATTGCCCGATGAAACAGAACTTTGGTATCGGGTCTTAATGTTTTTATCAATTTTGGTTTTTATGGAAAACTTGTTGAATTATCTAACCGACTTTTTAATCGGCGGTGGGTGGGTAAAACAAAAGTGGCTTTCAAGTTTATACTCTACCACTGTAGTTCTTGTTATGTATATTATTATCCAGATAGTTTTTCCACTTTTTTAGGTCAATTATAACACTGCAATTCGAACAAAGATCAAATTTATTCCAAAACGTTTACAGTATATATAATCTGGTTTTCGTTACAACTTCGTCAGTAGAATAAAATTGATATTTATTTCGTGTCAAATTATAAATAAATTATTTACGATTATACGAAATAAATGTCAATTTTATTCTACTGACGGGGTTGTAACGAAAACCAGATTATATATATTGTAAAGGTTTTGGAATAAATTTGATCTTTGTTCGAATTGCAGTGTTGTAATTGACCTAAAAAAGCAGATAAACTATCTGGATAATAAGATAAGTCAAAGAAGGACATAAAAATACATATGCTATGTATATTGTGTAGGTAGGTCAATATTTTTCTCTATGCCTTGTTATAATAATGTGAATATGATGAAACGAACTATATATGTATATACATGGACGTAGAAATAGTCAACATTGTTATATAAATAGACAAAATATCAGACGAAAACATTACTTGACAGCAAATTCAAATGCATTATGGGTAAAGGTGTAATTAGAAACAACATAGTTTTGATAAAATTAGAAACAAATATAGAACCAGCACGATTCAATCTATGCTGCCCGCACTTTATAAAACTGATTTTAACCTAAAAATCGAATTAAATCTTTCGTATTTAAATCCCCCTGTAAGCTAGGCAACTCATTTAGCACCAACATCCTTAGATTATGGAAAATTAACTTTAAGGCATTATAAAACATACACACATGTGTATATTTTTATAGTGAATAGAATGCATCCATATATTTTTAAATATTCAGAAGCACAAGATGGTTCTGTTAATTGTAATTTTGTATTCAAAATAATCTGGGCCTGTCTTGTAACACTCAAAGTTTAAACCCAAAAAATTTCAGAGGTGCTAAGGTAAATATCAAGCAAAAGTCATGTAAGAGGCCATCTTGAACAATGGACCGAATCCCATCATATAATTTTTTGGTTGGATTACACGACATTGTCACATGTTATTTAAAAAAATTTACGACAGTGTAGTATCATGTTGTTATCTCGTACATGAACTTCGTCGCTGCATTAAATATACATAATTAGAAATGGCGACAAATTACAATAATATTTTCAATTAATCCTCCAGACGGTCTTTACGTCTCCTTAGTTGTACACATTTTAAATACTGCAACAGCCTTTCAATTACTAAGGAAAACAACAATTAGTTACTCATACATAACATGTTTCTTTAATGTTTTTTTTTATTTTCAGTGTAGTATCCATAATAATAAGTTATTTTGCAACAATAAAAGGTTATTCTATCCTACATCTTACATGAAATCCATTTAGTTTTTGCTTGCGCTCCAAATTTTAAATTAAATAGTTCTGAATCATTTGGCACCGTGCTAGCATTCAAATTTACATGATTGTGCGATTTAGTTGTAGTTTATGTAAAACGCCTCCGCAAATTTTGGTTGTTTTGGTAATAAATTACTGAGCTCGTTTTTTTTCCGTCCGCATTATTTCCAACCCATTGTTATGAAGCTGTTAAAGATTTAGTTTAATTCGAATATGTGGGAGATCATGGCCCGTACGCAAATCGAGACAAGATCTGGTGAATAGATAAAGATATTGTAACACAATTCGATTTTTAAATTGTGTAGCATTAATGATGTAACGTATTACCTATTTAGTTTTTCTTTCTTTTTATTATTATTATTCTTAGTGTTATTATTATGTTGCATGCACTTTCTCGTTATACGCCCTAAATTTAATTTCAAAAACGTTTACTCTAAATAAGCTTAGAAGATTAGTTACTTTTTTGTTACCTAACCCACATGAATAAAATTCCTACATGGAAACTCGCGTACACACTTTCAAATACCTACCATTTATTTTCTAAAACAAGATATTTTTACATACATACATAAATATTTGCGGTATCGAGCATACCAACCAGCTGACATCCTCAGGAACGGCTACTTGGCCGCCGTAATGTGCATAGTACACAAGAAACATACGTATGTAAAAATACCACAAAATTATCTTGTTTCGCTGGAGCAAAAGATCTCCAAAGCACAATCTACATGCTGTTTCGAAAATATGCGTTATGTTAATATTTACTTGCTGAAATATTTCTAGTTTGTAAATCCACACCGAGTGGAAGATTAACTAATTAAACATGTTTTCCGTTAGTACTGCGATGTATGGTAAACAATCTCGTGCGCATATTTTTGAAATATGCGGATGCGGAATTAATGGTTTCACCTTACCATTATGAAATAAATCGGCCTATTTTCAATAAGTCCCAAACTATCGACATTCTTCAAGGTCACACATAAAAGTCAATTTACATTAGTTAAGTAAGAAAAATTTTTAACACAGAGATTCTTATAATGGAAAGTAGAAAATTTCTTATTATTATCGTGATCCCAAAATTGGCGATTTTTTTTGATATATTGTTGATTCATGTCAAATCAATGGCTTCTCTCACAGGACTGTAGGTTTTGTCTTGATTTTTAATGTTGGACGAAAAATATTGTCCACATCCTCTTTTCCGATTTCGTTACATATAATCTATAAACATAACAAAAACTGTCCCGAAAATTTGTACAACATTTCGCACGGCTTTTCGTTTTTGAAAATCACGCCGCTTCAAACTCTCAACTAAGTGACAGTTCAGTGACATTTCGTGTATCTCGTACCTAATCACGCCAACATCCAATCCTCGCGTCTACATGTGGCGATTCCAGAACTTTCCGTTGACTAATCTATTAGAATTCTCTATTACTCTGTGGAATGCGTGACGTCGTATCCTTTGTACATACATATTATGTAGTTGCAGCTGCTCTGCACAGAATAGTCGCCAATATACTCCAGTTTGTTCAAGTCAAATTATACAATACAAGTCATCCCTACTAGAGATATTTTTGAAACGCCATTTCAAGATGCAAATTAAATCATTGCATCCTGCAGACCGCACGCGTCATCAAATGATCCAATTTGTTTGTTAAACTGAAAGTGTTTATACGTACGTTACGTCATTCATAATCTGCGTTATTACAGTATTTTGTTACAAGAATTTAACGTTAACGCATAAGTACTTGAATATTAATAATATTTATCGTATCATTGACCATTAAGCTTACTTTAAGTTAAACCTTTATTACATATTATTGATATCATAACATCATAACAATTCATAATACGTTAGTTAGGAAATATAATACGTTAGTTACGTTATAATACGTTAGTTACGTTGGTTATGACACGCTAAAATGACAATAAACAGTTTTTGATTTCCATCGTTGTCAATGATACGATAAAGCTTTGAATGCAACTCGATTATTATACGATTTATATAAACCTCGGACGTTTCACAGGCGACTCGGCGCGAAGCGCCTCGTCGCCTGGCAACGTCCTCGGTTATTATAAATCGCATAATAATCTCGTTACATTAATAGCTAACCTATTATCTAATCATATTATAGTCTGGATTTAATAACAATGTAATCCATATATGGAAATGTTAATAAATATATACCAGAAATGAGTAATATCAAACAATACATTGAACTTATGTCCATATACATAATGTATGTACTATTTAGATATTGGGCCCCACATTGGCCGGCACAAATTTTTAGATTGCTTTCCACGTATGAAAAACAATGAAATAAAAAAAATAGTTCTCAAAGTAAATTTTGGGTTCGGTGAGCTCTCTCTCAGGGGTGTTCACGGGTCTTAGCACGGGTGTATAATGAAATACATCAACAAACCTAAAAATCACCTTCTCTCAATAAGACAAACAACTCAAATTTAAACAATTCTATTATAATTCATACAGAAACAATAATTTTTTTTTTAATTTTAGATAATCACCGATACTTAATTTTGTTCCATAAAACATGTAATTAATCAAAAAAATTTACTTAATTTCTAACATTTCTTATTAGTAACGACCGCTATCAATAGTTTTAACAACAATGTTTTTAATTATAAAAAACTACCTTATCGACCCTTATTGGTTTGGATATTAATTCAAGGTCAACTTAACAATTTTCGGGTTCGGCGTCTTTTATAATAATATATATATTACTATATAATAATATATATTACTATATAATAATATATATTACTATATAATAATAGTATTATTTTATGAATTATTTAATTAAAATCTCGAAGCGACGACTGAAATTGGAATTTAGTGAAAATAAATATCGGAATGGATCAAAAGATTCAACAATTAATGAATAGGAAGATTCTAACCTTACTTTCGAAAATAACCTCTATCTGGAATTACTGCCTTGGAAAATGGGAATAACCGGATACAAGGTGTAGATTGGCCAGTTCTAGGTTTTGGAAAATAAAGTAATCATTAATAAATCAATTCAACATAAAAAAACTTTCAGATATAACTATAAAAAATTGTTGGCGCCCTTTTTAAAAGAAAAAAAATCAACAACCAGTTATCTTGTTGACGGCTAAAAACATACTAAAGTCAGTTATTCAAATTTTTCTCAAAAATGATTTCGAATCGAAGATTTCTATTGGCGCAAATGGAAAACAATTCTGATACTGACATCTTGAAGAAAAATAAAAAAACAATTTTCCTTAATTTAATTATTTTTTTCGGTTAGCTTCCACTAATGAATTTTATGACATTATTAAATTATATGTTTTCAGACACCTATTTTAATCGAATATTTTACATTAATTGAAAACACTTGCCCGATACCAAAATTTACCTCGATGACATTACTCTGGTGAGTACTTGTTTACTTAATTTTGTGTATTTCTATCGGGATGCCTAAATTATTGTTTACTTTTGACATAAATAAATTAGAGTTAGATTTTTCTTAATAATTAATGAGTTTTTATGCTCTCCAACCTGATTTAACCTGTCTGATGCTCGGTGTCTTGCTACAATCCGACTGTCCTTGTCACATTGCACCGAATAAAAGCTAGGTTTCCCCGAAGTTTTCCAGCTGGTCTAAATACTTAATTTCTATCTAACCCCTTTTACTAGTATGTATTATGTTCGTTAAAAAAAAATAAAATAGTGCTTAAATTGTCTCTATACAGTACATACATATATCGTAAAACGAAACCGTTAGATAAAGTTACATTTATTACATTTACAGCATTGGAAGCATTAGAATCAACATTTTTTTCTAAAAACTCGTACGCATCTTAGGTATTGTCCTTCAAAAACGTATTCAGCTGCAAAAGCCTTTAAACTTGATATTGATTCATGATCACCAGTAGGTGACTTATTGGTACCCAATTTTTATGTTGCCATTCAGTTTACATATTTTATCCCAAAAGTAATTACCATCACACCACATACATAAATGATTAAAACTTTAACGGTAAATTTCACAGCATATTCCAAATTCATCACGAGATATTTCACTGTACTGGAATTACAGATATTATTTACAAAGTAATTTAAATACATACGCAGAATTGGTTAAAAACAAGCTGCGGACATGAAGAGATATGTACACGTAATGCTGCTAATATTTATGGTTTAATTCTCCGTTGTTCTTATGGAGGGCATTGCTTATATTTACAAGCAATTACGTATCTTTATTGCTTTGCATCTTGGAGTTAACTGAAACAAAACAACTAACAGTTAAGTAAGTATGTAATTTTAACGAGGTTTAGTGCACTATATAACATAATAAATTGCATCACGAGAACACACAAAAAGAATATATTGCGTGCCGTGTTAATTGCATTCGAATATATTTACGAAGATGTAATAATAATGTATAAACAAGATAAAAGTACATACTTTGTTTGACCGCCATAAAATTGCTTTAAAAATAACAACGTAATCGTGATCACGTGAATTAGATATTATTTACATATGTGTATGTATGTATGTATGTATGTATGTATGTATGTATGTATGTATGTATGTATATATGTATGTATGGTGGTATGTATGTATACATGGCCATAAATTTATCGCGTTAGTCCTTCGAACTATGACCACATTGCAAAATTTTGTTTGTTTTCACTTTATTATTACATGTAGATTCCAAGCATGTAATGGAAGGCAATATTTAGGATAAATATTTTCACGATTCTTTTAAATATTTGTTATCATGTGGTTTATATAGCAAACACGTGAATTATCAAGAAAATTGTATTCCTTTACAATGGAAAGTTTTGTTTTATTGACGATGAATATGTATGTCTTAAACAAGAATGTTTATTATCCTGCTGCTAGTTTCTAATTGCGTAAGCAACATCAAATTAGTTTTTTACATAAATGGAATAATACTGGGGAATTGATCAACGCTGGAAATAAAACTTTCATTATTATTCATCCTTAGGTCTTCATTTAACCATACACATTCTTTCGGCAGCAAGTCCACTAGTAATTCACGCATGCTGGATCTTTCTTTGGAAGATTCCTGCAACTTCATTATTTAGTTATTGAACTTTTTACTACTGTTAGAGCTATGTATTTTGACAGATGTCAACGCACTAGAACTGTATAATTCACTCACTTTTGCAATTTGACATTTTACATAATTAATTTGATAGTTACAATTACCAAATTTCGAATAACTTGGAATTGGTTTTAATAGCACAACTACCGAGAACATTGGGATAGTCTTACTTAAAACGGTAAAATAACATAACTAACAATGTTTGTATGTATGTCAAATAGCACGAAACAATCTAACAACTGCCAAACACATTATCATTAGGAACATTTTGAATAATTTGGTGACTGCTGGAATTTGAAAGTTATACTCTTTAAAATGAAATTGTTTTTATAGTTTGACAGCGCACAACAATATGTTAATTGTTACACCTGCCAAATAGCAAGAAAATAAGTAGTCGCATAATTTCACTTTCATATCTATATGCACTAAACCTGTGCTAAACCTGCAAAAATTATGACAGTTGTCAGAAATATTTTGACAATTAGAATTGTTAGAAATGTAAAAATAAATTATTTATAGATCTACTATACCTGTAAAAAGTTTATTATTTATTTATTTATTCATTTGACAGTTAGATTCATTGAAATGCAATTGTTTTTGCAGTCTGAAAAGTATTTTTACTATCGGACGGGCCGAATCGGCAAGTACAGAAGTTCTATATTTTTGTTTTTGGAATCTTGAAGTCCTTCATGATAGTGTGAGACTCCCAATTGGGAGGTGCGAGATCCTATATGCACATGTGCTAAACCTTTGCAAAAATTTTGAAAGCCGTCAGAAATATTTTGACAAATATAATTGTAAGAATTGTAAAAATAATCTTTTTAGAGATCTATACCTGGCAAAAGTAGGTATTACCATTGTAAAATTTTTTACAAAATCGGTATTCAGTCACACTTTGACAGTTACATTCATTGAAATGCAATTGTTTTTGGAGTTTGACAGCTCTGAAAGGTATTTTTACTGTTAGACGGGCCGAATAGGCAGGTAAATAAATTCTTCTATAATATGTTTTTTTGGAATCTGGAAATCTTTTAAGGCAGTATGGGACTCCCAATCGAGAGGTGCAAAATATCATATACACTAAAGCCGCTACAGCTCGCTCCAAGTTCTCTTCGAAAGCATCCTATTGGAGGTCTACACCATGAGAGCACTGCATAGTCCAATACTCACAATCAGATATTTGTTAGCCTTCGTCACGTCAGTCATCTTGACCATCCCTTGCCTTTTTTGTTCCTCCTGCTGTTTCCCGTGATGGTGTTGAGTATTACATGAATCTTGCTCCAATTCTCCTTGGAGTAAGTCATAAAATGCACGAGTGTGTCTGGAGTCAGTACATCCATTTCCTTTTCTGTCTTCCTCCTGAGGTTGTTCCACCAGAGACAGGCCCGAATTTTTTGTATCAGCCTGTTGCATCGGATTGGTTGGGCAATTTGACAGCTGTCAGATATAGTTTAGCGGATATAAATCTTATTTTTTTCTCTTGCTAATTTGACCTCTACCAGAATCGTCTTGACGGCACAGGTTATTTTGCAGTTTGCCAACTCCCAGCACAATTCCAATTATAACCTGCTAAAATAATATCGGACTAAATGCTCAGTTTGCTCCAAAAAATAGATCAAGTCTAAATGTTTAAACAAACCTACTGCGACTACTGTGTCCCGCACTGTATTTACTCTATAATATTAAACACAACAACACGGTGGTCCCCGTGGGTATGTAAATAAATAACAAGCCAGTCCTTAATATGAATCTGGTTGACTACGAAGGTAACGCATTCCGCTTCTACTGTGGAATGACAGCCGAAAAAAAAATACCGAAACACTTGTTGGTGGAATGCGCAAACACAACAACGATATTTATTAGAACGGTTATCGCTTCGCAAATATTAGCCGACGAAAATAAAAATGCCCGTATATGTATGTATACCGACGCTAGTAAAAACTGCTCGCGATAAAATTCCTGGGTGACGGGGCTGAAAAATAACAATTGATTTGCTGACTATAACAATCGCAACCGTGAAATATCCGACTAACGAGTTATAAACTGTAAACACAATCGATGGATTTGCGATGATGGAATTGAGCCTCCCTACCATGGGAAATTATTACAGTTTTATTCAACTGAAGATAATTTAAGAAGTATATTATTTGTGGTAATTTCGTATTACAATTAATGAATGACAGGTATTGTAGACAAAACACAATACACAGGAAGTTAGCTTTGATTAATCCAAGCATAATACATCATGCCTTATCTGGATTTTACAAATTATGTTTACTTGATACGAAAAGAAAAAAATCCAAAATATAATCTACTCAATTTAGTTCCCCGATACCCTTTTAAAATTCCAACGTTATCTAAGGAATGTGAGGAATAATCACACTTATGTCAGTGATTTTGGAGAAGGACCCACTAAAAATAAATTAATAGAGTTATCAAAACCGTTAAGGTTAATTTAACAATCTCTAACAATAATGTAATTGCCACCTTTATCGTGTGTTTATATGATGGTTATCTCGTTCGTTTGGAATCCAGTTTTATCAGTCACGTTTTGTAATTCTGTACAGGTGGAGGGGGAACCCAAATTTTGCTTGTTAATGTGGAGGGTATGCATATAGGTGGTTCGATGTAGTAATCCAAGAGTTTATCTTTATCTTTAGAAGGGTGTTCTCTTTTAATATACATACTGTATAGTTATCTACATTTCACACTATCGATTTTTTTATTGTAGAATCTGTTGTAATCTTATTTAATTATATAAGAAATAAATTTGATATAACTAAATCTAACGTCCATATACGTCTCGTGTTACCAGATGTGGTCTAGACAATTTTATATTAATAGCGACAAGGCTGATTGTGCGTGTATTACAAGTTCAATGCGCCAGTAAATTACTTATGATATATCTACTATGCATGTTCTAACGTATTATGGAATACGTTGCGGTATGTTGTAATATTTAGATATATCAATTACTTAGGCAACTGTTAGTCGCCTGAATATCCCACTGGGACAATTACCACCAAGATAACAATTAGTCTAGGATATTATACCTCTCATACAAACCATAAATTATTTGAACATATACAAACTAATTCTATTCGAACATAAAGTTAAAACAAGTTTATCTCTGTGGATTAATTAGAATATTCAAGAATAATATTAATTAATATTTTGTATCTGCTGTCAACAAATAGTTTGTGCAAAAATAATTCGCTACTTGTAATTGTTCCCTAGTTTGGCGTATTAATCATTTTTGGAATAAAAATCTATAGATTCTATTAACTCGATGAGATCTGATAATAATAGTCTCAAAGTGTACGCATTACTGGATAGCGAGCCATTGCAGCTGCATTCGTCACAAAAGGAATAATATTGGTGTTGGATAATGACAAGATTGATTCACTTTTACACAATTATAATAATAATGTTGGTAATGCAGCCGTCTATATGAAGGTAGAAACATGAATAATTCTCGAAAATAATTGTCCATTCAGTGATTCGCACAAAAGTACGAACATCTTTCCCCAAAAACCAATTTTCTTAATTGTTCTTTTAAGTTTTTTTTTATATTTTTGCTTTTGATTACCCTTACACCGATTGCTTTCACGGCATATTTTATATATTTTAAACACAATCATAACAGGCCCTTCTGTGTTTATTTATATGGAAGTTCCAACACTAAATTCTGCAGAGAAATGTTGCATCCTTTGGGATTATTCGTTTCTGTCACTCTATAAACACCAGTACATGCCATTCATAAACAGTATTATGTATTCTACTTTGTTGCAACAAAGTGTATATGTATATGACGAAGAAGCAACATTATGCTTTCCGAGTCTTTTTGGTAGTCAAAACTGAATTTATTTTGGCCATAATCTGAGAAGCTTGTTGGCCGTAACTGAAACTGATTTAAACTCTACCCAATGGCGGTTCTCTATTGACAGCTCCTACAGGATATTGACGGCTATCCTCCGCCGTAGCACTACATAGCAAGTAACCATCATTTCCTGTTTCACATTCACTACATATTAAAAAAAAAGGAGTACAAAATTGTTGAAATTTTGCTGCAACATTTTGGAGGAAAATTCAATCGAACATTAGAGACATCAAAATGGCAGCTTCTGCTATGGCTTTTTAAGGAGGAATCATCTAATTACATTACCAAAAGAAGAAGGGAATGGTGGCTGCGCACAAAGTTCGGAATGACGGATAAAAAATTTGCACCATTTAAATAGACTTTCTCCAAAAATTATCAGAGGAAAAAATTAACAAGGAAATTATTGAGAATCGTAGAATAAGAGTTGCCAGAAATCCCCAGAGCAATTGACCACGCCCAAAAGAAAAGCTTGACATGGCTTGCTTATACTGCTATTGAATTCTTAAGTGCTAAAGAGGAGTCCAAACCATGTGTATTGAGACTTTGCCCGAAAACTACTAAAAACTTGTTTGCAGGATGTTAAAAGAAATTAAGCTCAGATGTTTACTGAAACCGACGATTTATCTTTATTCTGTCTTTGATTTAGAATTTGCTAAAAAAAAAAAATTAAGTACATAGTACTATTGTCTCCTTTAGACTTCTGTCTGACAAAATCAATATACAGTAGGGGGTCGTATGAACATAAAACGACCAAGAAGATGTTCGCAAATATTCGTGTCAACTGTTATTATGCTCATTAATTGTAAGTTTATAATATCAATGAGGTTCCATCTATAATCCAAACCTCACCTAAAGTTTTTTTTGTTTGGAGTCATAAGCATGAATTGATAGTTTCATAAAGAGACAATAATAAAAATTGATTGGCTGTAGATGAGATTTTAGAAGATATAAACAATTTTTGGGGGTTTTCAGCTGGCTCAACAGCTTTTAAAATCAGTCCTGACCAACTGAGTTGTCTTCAAAATTATCCTTCACCCAGCTGACCTGCTTTGCAAATCAGGCCTTAATCAGTAACGGTGCATTCGAAATCAGCCATCAAGTTAAGCTGCCTCCAAACTTAATGCAGAACCATCCCTCAACCAGCCAAATTACTTTCAAAATCAGCAATTAACTAGTTAAGCTGCATTCCTGTTCAAAACTAGCTAAGCTGATTTCAATAGCTTACTTCTTTAACTCAATCAATTTTCAGTTCAAAACCACACACTCTGTATATTTCGATACGTCACCGGACCGAATGTGAACGCAATATTTTGCCGCAATTATTTTTCTAATGCAATTTTGGGCCCGACATCTGGTAGCACCCTTACCAATTTCTGTTTACTACATTGTTTCATGTACATATTTCATATTTTCATTATTACAAGATATGTGTTCTGAATTGAAACAGGGCTAACAAATATTAGGTAACACCCTCCATTCTAGAAGCCAAACATATTCCAACAGGTTTGATTGAATTTTGTGCAGACGAGAGCACATAACACTTCTAACTAAAAAAGTTATCCAACTTCAACTTGAACTGAATTTTAATGAAATTGGGCAATAATATAGAGCAGTTCTATGAGTGCTTCACAATTGTGGAAAAACGTTTTCCATTGTGGTCCAAACCGTCTTGGAAAAGAAGTTTTTCTTTTTCTCAATGACGTTACATATTATTCTGTAGTTGTATTGCAAAAAAGAATTGAGGTATATGGATACATAGCGTTGCAAAAGAGTTATCCAAAAGTGTTACAAGTCCAACAGCATATCTTGTGTACGTAGGTGGATGGACCTACAGAATCCTCTTGAGAGACTTCTGCTTTTCTTTGCTTTCCTTGGAAGCCTTTTCTAAGTGGCAAAATCCATTCAGAAGGTTTTATTTTGATGCACATGACTAATTGATGCAGGAACACCCTCGTTTCCCACGCCCATCTGGGGTGAGTTTGTAACGAAGCTGCCTTAGGTATGCCAAAAAAGACTGTTCTTAAGTGTTAGTAGTCAAATTATCTCATTCAAGTTTGCTCAATGAAAGAGTATGACATTTGGATGAGAATCATAAATAAGGTCGAATGGCCAGCACAACAAGAACGCAAAAAAAACTTCCTACCTCAGTCGTAGTGGTGTAATTCTGAAACACACAACGAATTGAAAATAAGAAATTTTGACTGTAAGTCTCCAACGTACTATCAATACATTCAAAATGCTTCAAATTAAGATTTTTAAAATTTTTAATTGACAAATTTGACCACACGTAATTTATGAGCCAGCTTTGCACCCTCTATAAAGTTCTCTATAGATATAGATACCCAATTTCTTACTACTCGTTTACAATTACCTATGATAGATTATGCCCACCTAGTTCAAGGCGCATTACTCTATTATAATATGTATACGAAGTAGCAAGAAATATGAGCGTCACTACCAATATAAAGGCAGTATATACCACCACCACTACAGAATAGCGTTGGTTGATGTATTGTACATACGTACTATCTGTAGGTATATACCTACTCACAGTCCCCCTGGCTCTCGGCAATAAGTCCTTATAACTCGCTGACAGCCGTCAGTTTTAATATTTATGAA
>SMLS01070164.1:0-29952 GCA_004785975.1 Popillia japonica
CCATATAACAACGTATTCAAAGTATCCGACCTTTACTTTCTTTGAGTATACGTTATAATATTAGCGAGAATTATTGTACGTATAGTATTCTAAGAAGATCTATTATTTATTTGATTCATATTTTTCTAGATCTTGAATGCGCTGACGTATGCAATTCGCGTATTAGAGAACTAAACTGAAGTTATTGCCAATTGATGCAATCATAATATATCCTTGAAATTAATACTTTGCATAGAACATTCAATATTTTTTTTTATAGTAATATATTACTATAACATTTTAATATAATTAGTCATGCATACCATGCATAGTATGGTACTCTACGGGGCCCCGATGTGGGGGCGAGCAATAAAGGTTCGAAAATATAATGCCCAACTCCAACGACTACAAAGGAGAATACTGTAAGCAGCCTCTGCGTACAAAACGGTGTCTGGAATGGCACTGCAGGTGATTACTGGTGTGACACCTGTAGACCTGACCATACATACCATGACACCTGTGATGTTCGTGCGGTTCTGGGTACAACTGTAAATGTTTGTGCGAGGCAGAAGTTTTTACTAGGTAAACAGTACATTGCACCGTACTGAAATCTCACACACCGTCCATGAAGAATTTCCTCCGGGGTAAAAAAAAATATATATGTATATAATGAGCCAGATATTTATTAGCCTATTATAAACCTAAGATATATTAACATATCTCAGGTTTATTTGCCATTTTTGTTTATTGCCTTTCCAAATTTCTTATATTACACTATTTTCAAGATCATCTATCAGCTATTCAGAGTCCAGAGCAATTTCAAGAAAGAAATTCTAAAATTTACCTTATATTTTTTCCACATTTTTTTTAAATAAATGTAGCAAATATATTCTGAAATAGTAGTAATTTCATAATATTTTTCTAAAGATAACTTCATGCTCCTAAAATAATAACAATAACAAGCAATAAATCTTTTTCGCGAAAATGCAATCAACTGTATTTATTTCTAGCTACCTTACCTTCCCGCTGTGTAAACATTCCCAGTAATGGGATTGTTTTATCCAGCATTCATTGGTATTAAGTGCTTCGTGTCTCAAGCAATTTTATTAGCTTCCAGGCTAAGTAATACGCAATACCGATGAAGTCCCCATAAACCTGCGCTCCTACGTGCTCGCTTCTTCTTACCTAAGCTCCGCAATTAGAGAGACACGAAAAGACTTATCGGATCTCCATCTTAAATCCAGAAGATACCGTCATAATACTACTGAAATATTAACAATTTATGCGTTACCTACAGTACATTTCAAATGAAATCTTACACACTAAGAAAGTTTGAATAAGAGAATTGTTACTCTAAACTATTTAGATTATGCGCTCATAAATGTTTGGGATGTGAACCATAGGCAACCAAATATACAGGTTGGTACTGGTAAAAAATAATTCCCTTACAGTAATTTTAAAACTGTGAAAATCTATGAAACTGGTTTATTGGATTAAAATATCTTGAATAGCTCTCAAAAGAACAGGATTTTAAAATATCCAAAGGAACAACACGAAAAAAAATCGATGAACACGAAGCAATATAAATTTTAAGTAAAAATAGACAAGAACGTGACATAAACAATATGACAATCGATCTATGCTATGTATATGATATGATTAGTGCCGACTTAAATTTCTAATTTCGAGCCTTTAATTTTGACAATATTTAATATTCTGTGGGATAATCATCGGCCGTAATAATTGCTTCTAACCGTTTTTGGAACCGTGATTTCAACTCTTGCCATAGATGCTCTATGGGGTTAACATCTGGCGATTGCGGAGGTATTTCCATAAACAAACAATATAAAATTTATGTTTGGGGTCATTATCTTATTGAAAGTACCATTCAGATGCTGTGCGACAACAGACATTACCGAAACTAACTCAACAATTCATTCTGTGAATTCCCTTTTTCATAGTGTACGGATAATTTTTTCCCACCAAATTTAAGTATCTGTAAATTTTTTTATTTGTTGTTAAATGATATTTATTTACACATTAAATTATACATTATCTTGTAGTCAATAAAATTTGCTAGCTTATACTGTATTTATAAACTTACAAAACAATACTAATTGTACGCGTATTACTGCATATTGTATAATGTTCGAATAAACTATAAAATTCACAATATACTTACTCGTATATAAAGAGTAGAGTAGTAGTTGAGTAAACATTTTTAGGACCGTTGTTAGTTTCGCCGAACGTCTAGCCGTGGATTTAATTCGCACCGTTTTTTATTACATTGACGTTATCAGCAAAAGTTAAGTGAAAATTTTACTACAAGATCCGGAAGACGTGGCGTAATGTAAATGTTCAACCTTCCTCCCGCCTCTGCCAGTATAACAGAATCTGATATCAATTAAAAACATCAAGTTTAGCAAATGTGTACAAGGAGGAGGCACATGGAGGCATGTTGATGGTAAAGTTGATTCATGTTCAAGCAAATTATTGTTCTGATAAACCTCCACACATTCCAAATGATCAACATGAATTTGTCGAACAGACATTGGAATGGGTGTACCTAATGTTGATATGAGCACATCTAATATATCATATGGGGTGTAAAATTTAACATCGTTAGCAATTCAAATTTTTATTGTAGATTTTAAACTTTTTATGAAAGTCTTCAAACACAAACGTGGTTACTGCGGGAAAACAATTATTATTTTATAGAAAGAGACAACCCAATACTACATGCTAAAAGCATAGCAGAATTTACAGAGATTTTAGTTAAGTTGACCGCTAAACTATAATTTATAAGAGACCAAATAGTATTTCGTTATTAAAAAAACAAGATAAGAAATAAAAATTATTTTTTTGCTTAAATCATTTGCAACCACACTATATTCATTACAAACAAAACAAAAATTGCCAACCATCGAATTTAAACGTCTCCCAATAAACAAAATATCCATTGGATGCCATCATAAAGTACCTAATAGGATCCAAATATAGTTGTAAATTGTTCTGAAGAAAGTCCAAATAAACTTGACTATTTAGCCGTCCACAAAAGAAATGTGGTCCAATGCCGTATTTTCCAACCATGCCACCCCAAACGTTTAGAAGACCACTTAGTTTATGCTATGTCTTGTGTGACATACAAATTGTCGATAGAATAATAAAGAAAGTTGTGTTTACCTATTCACGCTTCCATTTTTGTGAAATGTTGCTTCATCTCGAGATGTTCAACGAAATCTATCCGATCATTTTGTTGTTGCGCCCATTCATAAAATGCAACAGTACGGAAACTATCTTCGTTCAACAACTCTTGGTGTAACCAAACCCACCACATATTGGCCGATTTCTACGTGCTACCACTACCTAATAAAAAACAAAATGTATAACCCCGGTTTATGCGATAATAACACAATTTTTTTATTGAAATTTGAAATATCTTCTAAACCCAAAGAGTTAGATATAAGAAATGGTTCACAGAAACGGAGGAGCCAATAAATATCTATTGAAACGTCATAAAAAATATAGGATATTCCCTTTAAATTTAATGAAAAAAATAAGGACCTTGAAATATTCTTTTTCTTCAATTCTCGAACCAACAAAAACGGCGTAGCGAAACCATGTGATGTGGTATATTTGTTTTCTTACCAGAACAAACTTTCAAATACACCTTATTGTAGATGTAGAAAAGGTCATAACTTTTGCAATTCTCGGTATAGATCCAGCAAACTCTAAATGAAAAGGCTCCTAAAAGTAAGCAGATTTTGAAAATGCAAAAAAAGTACAGCGTTTCTTTTAAAAAAACATAAGTTAAGTCTGGCACGCCGTTATAAAACACCCTGTATATGTGCAACTAATTTTAAGATATGAAGCCTAAGAATACCTACACTTTTTCTCAATATATTTTTTTAATAACTTTTATAATGTCGAATATATCCAGCTTCCACGCACTAATGCGCCATCCTGTATATACTAACCAGCAAATAATAATAAAATATAAAACTATTCATTTCAGTTTATACGAATTTTTAACTTTTAATACAATTACATGACTTTCTCTTAACTACCTCGTAACTGTTTCTCCATAGTAAAAGCTGAATAAATGGGAATTATTTCATACTTTATTATGTATGTAAATAATTAATATCAAATTCCACGCATTTCCAAGACATATCTCACCAACGGTAACAAAGATCGAAAATAATTGCGTTTCTTTGTTTACTCTCCGTTAGTAGACATCTGGCGCATGTATTCATTATAAAACGTAATATCCATCCCAATTTTAAATATTTCCGTATTTTTCCTTGTCCTCGTACACTATTCACCTTGCAGTTGTCTCTCTTATCCTTATCGCGTCGTGAGTTTCGTCCTCAACAATTTTCCCGTCATATTGCACGGATATGCGGATTTTAATAATGGTTTCTTAATTAAGTTTGAGATGTTTTTAATTGCGGTATAGAAAGATCTCGTTATTTCTAAATCCTCTGAATAGATTTCATTAAACTCAACACTTTGTAAAACACAAACGTTATGTTCAAAGAAATATGGAAGAGGTTAATATAGCAGTAATCTTTTAAGATTCGGTTAGTTAAGTTAGGTTAATTTCAAGATTGCGAACATTTACTTCCACAATCAAGTATCAAGTAGCTTAAATCTTTTTCTAAAACCTTAAATGAATGACGTCGAAGGACAGTGACTTTAATTACTTTTAAAAACATTCTTTTACTGATATTTTTAAATCAATAAAATCATACTTTACGAAATACTATACAATCATACTGTGCTTGCGTTAGTATTTAGCACAATCGTATTTCGACCCCAGTTACTGGTTAGACACAGCTTTGAACGTCCATTTAGTGGGGTGAAATGAAGAATAAACAATACAATTGATCCGTAGGGTTAAAAATAAAGCAGCGGCTACGGTTGCACTGTATTAGATACGGATGCATGTTTAGAACGGAGGAAAAGTATAATAAAAGTGGTACTGATGTGGTGCTAGTCGCCCTTTTGCTGCTTAATACTGGGGCCGTTCAGTGGGACGTCAGTGAGGGAGATCGGTTTTGATAGATGGATGTTAAAGCGACTTTAATTGTTATATGTAAATTCTTGTTGACGTAGAAACACGTGACGTTGTTTGTACAACTTAAACTAGTATTTAGTAAACATGTACTGGCAGCAACACGTGTGTCAGATCTTACACAAAATTATGAATTATAAAAGTTACTGTAAGATAACAGTAGGCAGAAATAAAATATCAAATATCATTGCACAAGTTTTGGAGTTATAATAACCAGCAAGCACAGTAGTAACGGACAAAGTATAAGTAATACAATAACGCTATAAAGTAAAAGATATGAACTGTATTCAAAATGAATCAATAGTTCTAGATGATCCGCTTAATCTCCACGGGAACATATTAAATACTTAGTCGACGAATCACTTATTGTTAGACTCACCAACATACCGCCATAAAAAATGTTTGACTGCACATGACTATTATAGGTGCCCCACCAGTTCCTATGCTTGTTATGTAAAATGTGCCGATTCTACTTGTGTTTGTTTGTGTGGGAGCACTAACGATTTTTCTTTCAATATACATAATTTTACAGATTTTACAATTATAATTAACATATGTTGCGAGCTCTAGTTGGACTATGATTGCTTGTTGGTAAGGTGAGTCGAATTTTCGGCAAGGTGTAGTAAACCTCATGTGATAACTCTTCTATGCAACAACACCTAAAGTAAGTCAACGCAGTAAACAACTTTTAAATTTTACTTCTCTGTATTTGTAACATGGCGTAGTTTCCTTTACCAAATTGGATGCCAATATCTGTGGCATAGTTCTTTGGTCTTGTTCATCCTAAAACTAGTTAAATAACTTCAATGATCTGCGGGGTATTCCGCAAAACGTTTTAACGACTATAACATCTTCATTTAGTATCTGATTCTAATGGTCTATACTTGAAATTGAATGACAGATTAGGCTTTGTCGTTTTGCCAAATACATAGCTACATACCTACAAACGTTTTAGTTGAAAAGGTAAAAAGTTTAATAATAAAAACAGCTACAATAAACGTTCAAAGTAAACTGGATTTTCACTAGACCAGATGCGCATTGTTTGTTTATTTATACAAGGTGGCGCATATGTCACGCATTGATTTAAACAATTAATTGACAACTCTGTTATTTACAGTCATTTTGTTTTACTTTGTCAAAAACTTATAGTCGTCATTTGGGAAATTAATTATGGAGAAGTGTAACTCTGAACTGCGTATCAAGATCTTTTTGTGATACATTTTCGTTTACAAGGTTCAGTAAAAAATCTTCTACGTATTGGAAGATCCCGATCAAAACCCAGAAACATCAAACTGAAGATGATGCACTCAGGATGTTAAAATGTTGCGGTTGTTTCTATACAAAGTACGTTCAAGCGTTGAGACCCAGGGATACGTATGCTCGACTTGCATATGCAGTTCGTTTTCAGGAGTTAGCTAGATTTGATTTAATCACTCGATATTGTAAGAGGTGAAGTTTAGATTTTTAGACCAATATATCTTCGATCTTTCGAAATCTATCGATTTTATTAAGCAATGACATTTTTAACATTTTAAGCACTTAATACTAAGACAAGTATATTAAAATAATTTGTATTTGATAAAATATAGAATATATAGGAATTTTTTATAGTGTGTGTAGTGATATACTTACCAATGAATAATTATTCTGTATGGTAATGAAATTCTTCAAAAAAATATTTAAAACAGGAACTCATACCACGCACATCGTATATATCGATGTATAAAATCCTGTTGTCTAAAACCAAAGCTATCAAATTTTCAAACTTATTTGGTTTTTGATCAATGTATCCATTTTTAAAGAGATGTGTCCATTTTTAAAGGGATACATTGCCAATTTGACAGTGGAAGCATAAGCAAATGTGGTACATCGTAATACTTTGGTGTCAAAACTTGATTATGAATAAGAGACTGTAATTTGATAACATTATTACGTTCATACAATACAATATCATGACCAAACAGTAGCATAAAATTAAAAAAAAGTTTTCTTACAAAATTTCTCTATATGCGGAAACCACATACATACATACATCTAGTGGTTGTATCATTACCATAATTTCTTTTTCGGTATTGTCTTTATTTGATCATGAATGTTTGATAGTATGTTCTTTTGCAATGTAACAGGGCAGTGCCTAGTCCGAGAGTCCAACATAGTTTTAAGCAAACTTAAAAGTCACACAAATTACCTATATCTCAAACTTTTTTATGGTTTCAAAAACATCTGCAGTATAAGCGCCAAGCTTAACGGTACACCCTGTACATATGATGGTCACATATGTTGAAAGACCTTGATATACATATGCATCAACTGTTGAATTTACACCTATCGCCTATCTTTTTTATATGAGTTGTATGGAGAAAAGCGAAAACTTCAAGTTTTGAAAATTATTTTCCGTTCTAGCATTTTGGACGAAATAATTTTGCACTATATACTTACCTTCGATTTAAACTAATGTTACTACATGCAGTAGTTTGCAATACCTCACAGCACCAAATTGAAAATATTTCAAGCTGAGTGCTTACTTGAGATGTTCATTCGACATAGTAGTCTTAAATTTGTCTCAGAAATACAAATCAATAGAACAAATATGTAGTTAATTGTCTTTAAATTAAGGAACTTGATACGCATTTCCGATGAACTGGAAACAGCAGATATCTAAAATTATTTATATAGAAATCATCTAGCACGAAACAATGAAGATTGTTTGGTTTTATATCTATTAACAGAAAAATACCTGATAATGAAATCTTAAAAAGAATCTCATTGCATATGCAAAACTTCGCATCACTGTCAAAAACTAAAATAGGAAAATTTCTAACACAACAAGACTCTAAATAGTTTAAGTTAATAGCATTATAGATTTTCTTATTCTAATTTTTAACACAGATAGGTAGTTCGCAAGATGATAAATTGAAGTACCTATTCTAACCGCGATTAACTAAAACAATACTTTAGAGCAGTTTCTTATACGCAGTTGTTTTCCTAATTAGAAGAATCTTTACAGCTATACATACATAGAACATAATTTAGAAAATATGAATTCAATTATCTGATATTATCAATGTTTTGCTTTCGTATTATAAAACATGCTATAATTACTAAATTTATTGTGCCTAACTATGCAGAATTGACAGCTTCTTTATCACCAAAGACTACAAAGAGAATCATTTTCTTCAGCACCCAATAACGTCAGTTCGTAAAAGACACCCATTCTCTTTGATCTCTTCGTTTAATACGTTATCCGTATAGGTACTATATGCAAACTATCGGAGACGATATTGGTCTTGTATGTCAGCACCTACACGGAATTCTAAATTAGACGTAAAGGAAAGTTAATATCAAAGATAGTACACACATTTTCGTTTAATATATACCTAACCATACATTCGTTTCTACCTAACTTTTTATTCTTATTTTTAGTTGTCAATCGGCTTTATCATTAAGTTGGATGCTCAAAGTTGTTGCTGAAATTGTACTTTAAGTTGAAAGCCAGGCAAATAAGAGTGTAAAGTAAATAATTATTATTACTATGATTTTACATGAATCTACCTTTTCTAGTTGCTTTTCATATATCATTATGGCAGTATCACAAAATTTTAATTAACTACATATATTACATGGAACACTATAAAATATGTAAATTCATACATATTTTATAGTGTTTTATTTGTTATACAAACTATCATTAGATACGCATGGACAATAATTAAGAAAAACCCGATAATTACCACGATTATTTTCACAAACCTATTCTATATTCTACCTATATTCTAAATATTGTTAAATTCCATGTTCATATTATGTACATACAGTTAATGGTATAAGTATTCGTCCACTTCTGTTTAGAGTGAAAGGTAAATTAAGAGAAATATAATTAATTGAAATAAAAAAATTAGGTAACTCATTGCATTCTTATGATGTAAGCAACTAAATCATAACAGTAATAGCATAGTATCATAAACTGCATAATGCAGCAGTAAAAAAATTGTAAATTGTTTAAATTCTAATAATATAAAATAAGCCGTGCAAAAGTATTCGCCCAATTAGACTTACGCCGCAATACGTGGAAATTACCGATACAGAGGGGGTATTTACCTAACGATAAATGAAGAAGCACACAATTGATCAGTATGCTTACCACATTCAACCAAGTTTGTGTTCGTATGGTATCAAAATGGTGAAATGATGAAAAAAACGGTATACAAACAAAATAAAAGCCAACGAAAAATTGCAGAAATAGTTCGCAAACCACGTACAACAATTCAATATATAATTCAGAAGTACAACACTTTTCAAATCATCAATAAACCCAGAAGTAGCAGCCCAAAAAAAATATCTGCGATTGACGAAAGAAAAATATTAAGGTTAGTGCATCAAAATCCTCATATCTCTGCTCCAAAATTATATGCAGACTTGAAATTAGCGGAAAAGCACAACAGTATTGACACAGTACGGACCACACGGAAGGTGGGTTACAAGGGCCGAGTAAGTCGAAGGAAGCCATGGATCAGTAAGGTAAATAGGCGAAAACGTTTACAATTTGCAATGCAATACATTAGTAAACCTGGGAAATTCTGGAAATATATTATTTTCTCTGATGAAAGCAAGTTTTGCATATTTGATTCATCTGGAAACCAACGAGTATGGCAAAAGAAAAATGCTGAATACAATAAAATAAATTTAAGACCCACAGTGAAACACAGCGGTGCTTCTATTATGGTTTGGGGATGTATATTGGGGACTGGGGTTGGTAATTACCATGTAGTTGAAGGTATCAGAGACCGATGGGTATATTTAGATATTTCAAATCAACATCTACACGGTAGTACACAAAAACTAGGCATTGAAAAATATTTCTTATTTCCAGCATGATAACGACCTGAAGTACACCGCTCGAGTCGTTAAGAGGTGATTGCTAGATAATACTCCCCACTTGCTGGAAACACTGCCCCAGTCTCCCGATATCAATCCAATACAACATGTATGGGCAGAAATAAAAACAAATTTCAGAGATACTCCAATTAAAAATGGGGGAAACATTAAAACTAAGTTTTATTGAAGAAAGGGATAAAATACCCTCCGAACTTACTAAATTGATCAAATCCATGCCTAAGCGGCTGAGAGCGATTATTGCAGCAAAGGGCTACCAGATACTAGAAGTACCTTTTTAATATTTGTTTTTATATTTGAGGCTTATATAAACATCGATGTACGTCAGAATGTGTCAACGCTAGTGGCGGATTTGCCCTGAATTCACTTACTTTCGGAAAGAGGAAGGATCTCATCTTACCTTCAACGCATGTTTCGCATATAGATATCGATTGTGTACTCATCACTAGCGATAGATATTTCATTCTTCTTCTTCATTCAGATTTCATTTTTCCTTAGCTTGTCCAGCTTTTACCTGAAGGTGAGCCATTCGTTTATGTCAAAGCGCTATGTCATTTCGAATGATCTTATATGCGTTGCGTTCTTGTTCGTAGATATAGAATAGATATTCTTTTTTGACGCAAAACCTTGTATGTTTCCATATCGGTTGATTATTTGTGTGTCTCCTTCCGTTAACTCTACCCTCTTACGGTAAGTTGTGTCGCCGATATTAAATTTCAGTTAAGATCAGGAACATACAAAGTGTTCGTTAAAGTTACGTGTTTACCGTCGCATTCACTGGATAATTCTATTAACACATTGCCGTATCCTACGGCTTTAAATTTACTTTTATCTGCTATCTCTATTGACGATGATTCTTTCGGAAAGGTAATAAATTTTCCCTTTTGGTCTGTCATATGATCCGTTGTGGTCTGTCTAGTATCCACGCATTTGACTCGTTGTATGTGATAAAACTATTATGCGTGTTCTTGTTTCTAGTGGCCTGTCCGTATTTCATGCAGTTTCGTCTTATGTGTCCATATTCTTAGCATCGGTAACATTATATTCCCTTTTTATTAAATGAGCTACTCGTGTTTGATCCTCTCCCACTACTTCCGCGTCCACGACCACCTCTTCTACTATAACTACTACGTTCTACTACTTCGCTCTCTTCCTGAGTTATATTTTCCGTAGACTCCTATCTCTTTAGTTTTCATCGCTCTTTGGTTGTCACGTTCTTCGAGCTTAAAATGACGTGCGTTCAGACGTCGGTCTCCTTCGAGAAGTTGGTTCTTAAATTTTTGAAATGAAAAACTTGGTTCGTCGCATTTTGTTTTTCGCAAGTTTCGTATTCAGCAGGGCGTCTCATCACAGTATGGGCCGCCGCTTCTTGATGCGTTAACTCGAGTCCTGCGCCCTTGACTTGGTACAGTCATTTGTTTCGCCTCGATAAATATTCGTCTATCTTCTCGTTATTTGACATTTCCAATGTCGCATATTCTCTTAAAGCAAGCATGCCATGCCATAAATCAAATTTATTGTAAGTGTCTTTTAATCTGTCACAAATTTTCTTGGCTATTTCGCATCCTTCTTCTATGTTATACAAAGCGTCGTCATTGATTGCCACAAGAAGTGCTCCAGCTTTCTCGTTCGCAGACATTTGCTCCGTAGTCAGTGTGGCTCCATGTCCTGGATCGACGACTGTCTAGCAGTGCTTCACTATCAGGATACCTCGCATTCTCTGGCTCCAATATTTATAATTTTCACTATTGAGCTTTTTCATCTTTATCTCATCACATTTTCGTCTTAAGAAATGTTACGCATTTTTTCACTTACATAGCACTGGTGTATGGGCTCATAACCTGTTATTATATTATCGATTAAACGAGAAAAAAACTTAGAAAACACAATAAAGTGACAACGGTCAATCTCAATGTTAAACATGTAACTTATTGTAGTTTATTTAATACTATATTACGTTATATCATATACATATGTATACAGGGTGTCCGCGATATAGAAAGCATGCAGTTAAGGGATGATAGCTATAACGATTTAGAAACAAAAACATTTAATACACCATGGGTCTATCTGTAAGCATAAACGAGAAAAAAATTATTTCTTATTTGGTCAAACTGTACAAGCAAACTCATCCATATTTCTTCTTAAATAACCAAAAAACCATATCAAAAATTTAGAGTTGAAAATAACTGAAAACAACGAGGAAAACGAATTATTTAATACTTTGAAACTGAAGCGTGGTGTCATTTCTCGTACACCATACTATACACGTATTCAATAGAAGCACATCCAGATGCAAGCGAAGCAACATATGTTTATACGACCTTGAGCTACATTAGACCATTGTATCGTACCATATCGTAGGAAGTCAACGGCCTTACGTTTTAAAAATATCCTAAAGTAGGAAAGAGGTACCTTTGCGTTTTTTTTTATTAATATTATGACAATAAAATCGATGTTATATTGAAGTTAGAGTGAAAATGGCGTGTTTAATAGAGCTTTCGATCGGTAAATGAAAGTTTAAGCTGACGGAAAGGCGCATTAAATGAAAACAATGTAATAATAGTGCAATTATGCTAGGGCGCTTTAAGCTCTTTCGTAAAGGCTACTACAAAATTTAGTTCTTTTCGTTTATTTGTGATAAATTGGTGGTCCTAAAAAGGACCTTTTTGAGAGACAGGTGAAAATGTATTACAGGAAAGGCTTAATGTGTTGCCCATTTTCAAGAACACACACCTGTAATCGTCGGGTAAATCCTGTACTGATCGGCTGCCGTTGTACAGTATGCGTCGAAGTTTGTGACATGAGATTTTTTTTTTCTCGTTTACGCTTACAGATAGACCCAAGGTGTATTATATGTTTTTGTTTCTAAATCGTTGTAGCTATCATCCCTTAAATGCATGCTTTGTATATCGCGGACACCCTGTATACTAAGTATATACATACCGAAGCGGAAGAAAGAAAGTTCATGCTTGCACTTAATCTCGAGACGAGAATGAATCTTTCCGCTGAGTTTGTATACTATTTTACTCACGATCGGTTAATGATTAATTATTATAAATATATGCTACTATATTAGATTAGATTATATTAGATTAAGGGTGGCTCTACGGGCCTCTATCACCGCGACCTTCCCGGTCTATTGTGATCCCCAACAAACCTAGAAGTCGCCCTCTATATTTGTCCTCTTTATGAGGCTTAACGTCTTTGAGAGCGGCTCCTGTATGTAGCTCTGTGCTGTGGGATACTCTGTGCCCAAAATATGAAACCTTGTCCTTGCCAGGCCTTTGCAGTGGCACAGTATATGGACTGGGGTTTCTTCCTCCTCCTTGCAGAATCTGCACATGGCATCTTCCGCTAAGCCTATGTTGTACATATGCCTATTTAGTCTACAGTGACCTGTCAACAGACCTACTAACATTTTGACAGTTTTCTTTATGTCTTTATTTAGTAGGTCTCTGGTGAATTCAGGCTTCTGTTCTTTTAGGAACTCCTTTGCCTGTCTTTACCCAGGTGATCTGTGCCACCAATCTCTGGACCTATTGTGTATCCATTCATTGATGGATTTCCTAATTTGTGATTTGGTGGTGACGAAGGATGAGCCAGGCCCGACGAATTGTCTCGATGATCCTGGTCTGGCCAGATTGTCTGCCGCCTCATTTCCCTTCACGCCCTCGTGGCTGAGAACCCAGACCAAAGTTAGTTTCCTTTGGGAGCCCACCTCGTTTACGGCATTAACGCAGTCCCAAACCAGTTTGGAGTCAACACTTGCTGAACTAATAGCTTTAAGTGTTACTTGGCTGCCCGAGAAGATGGCGACGCTTTTTCCGAGCTCGGTCCGTCTGTCCACTTCTCTAACGCAATAATGGATTGCTGCTACCTCAGCTTGGAATACCGTTGTGTCCTTGCTAAAGCTTATCGAGAGAGCCTTCCGAGGCTTTCCTCAGTATATGCCGGCTCCTACGCCATGTTTATCGGAGAGCCTTTCTCCCAGTCCTTCTTGTCTGATATTATAATATATGCTACTGAGTCATTAAACTTCGAAAATATAATAGTAAGAAGTTTCCTAGCATTTTGCAATTGCTTTTGATAAATAATGTTGCTAGGTAACGTAGCAAGAATTAATAGTAATATTTTTTGACAGGTAATATTTAAATAATAATAATAAAATAAATGCCTTTATTTCCCAATTTAACTATGACACTGACGTTTCATAAACTCTGAAATGACAGCCGGGAAAGTGACGTAGGTAAGCTAATAATTAATTATTAAATCATTAAATTTCAAAAATGTAATAGTATTCATGGAATTTTGACAATTGTTTTTAAAAGGTATTGTTGCTAAGTGATGTAGCAATTAATAGTAATATTTTTGACAGATAATAATTTGCTTTACTTATTTAATCATATTTTCCAGATATTTGTCCACTTCTACGTCAGTTCAAACACTATTAATTCAATTGAAGATGAATTTATTCCATTGGAATATCTGGAAAATAAGATAAATACATAGAGGTCAGAAAAATACATCTAGTAATTTACTTATTTAAATGACACTGTCTTATCATAAACATAATGTGTGACTCAAAATGTACCGGGCCCTACCACATTCTACCGTTGCTATCACGCGATAACCTACTTAAAGAAATGACTCCATTTATTCAAATCACTAGATAGGTCGATTTGGCCTACTGAAAATTACTTACAACATGTGAATTTAAAATGGAGTTTCACAACATATAAGAAACATATAAGAAAATAATGTTTTACATCAACAATACATAGGTCCTTTAATTTACTGATTTTTGAATTTCAGATGTTACGTTGAAAATTAAGTATAATCTCAGGTAGAGCTTTCCATCTGTGTTACTATACAGCCTGGTCTACCGAGATATAAACCGTATGAAAAAGCTGTAGCCATAAGTAAAATTTGCCAAAGTATCAATATCGGGGTGTACCGAAAGCAATACCAACTTACTGGTTGTAAATAAAATTACCTGTATGTGTCATATTTTTATATTTTATATAAAATTCCAAATATATTTCATGCATAATATTTTCCACCATTTTGGAATTATTCAAGACTAAATTTTTCTAAATTCTTTCGCATAAAAGTAACGTTTGCATTGTTGCATGCAATCAATTACTTTTACTTATTTATTTTATCTGAATTAAGACCTCTCAAGTAGATTGCACAATTAAGTATTATTTGTATAAATTCTTATAATTATTCGTATACATATGTATGTGTGCGAACTACACGCTTAGAAACCTAACTGTAAAAAATCCCAAAAAATTGTTCTAATGGAAAATGGCAGATTTTATTATTTTATACTATTCAGTTATAAAAATAAAAGACATTTTGAATGAAATTATATAAGTGCTATCGCGAAGCTGCAATTTTGAGATATCTTACAACAAATTAACAATTACGATTCTCAAAATCATAAATCTCTAAAATTCTATGGAAACTCCCACGTTCTCGAAATAACTTGTATATAATTTAGTAGGTATTCAACCGCCTTTGTTTGGCTTAACGCACTTATGACGTCACTGACTTTTCTCGGGCAACTAACAATTTATAATTTTGTAAATACTATCATAGGTACCTAACTATTGAAAAACAACTAATGCAAATAAATTTTACTGTACAAGATAAAAATACTAACTTGTTAATATTTCAACAAGCATCATTTTTTGATATCATTATTCAAGTGACCCTAAGTTTCAAAGCGGGATAAGTGAATAGTAATCCATTAAAGAAAACTTGTGGAATATATTTCACCAATACCTGTATTAATTTTTATCAACATCTTTTACAATTTGTTTCATTCACCGTTAGCAATTGTGAAAAGTTTTACACAAGTTTTTCTGTGGACATTATTTAGGAATAAAAACAAGCAACTAGTTTTCTTTTCGCAGAGCTCAGATTTCGATTGACATACTGAATTATGGGACGAAATAAATAATCGTCTCTAAAGATGAAAATAAGAATTTCCATTAGAAAATATCTTCGTATTAATTACACTATTGTAATATCACGAGCAGTACATACTGTACTTGCATTTATTTTGCATCTTTAATGGAATTAAAAAGTAGGCTAAGATATAAACTTATGATTAATTTTGAGATGTTAAGTAAAATATTCTCTCAAACGGAAAAGCGGTGTATGCTTCGACGACCTTTTACGCTTATAAAATTCTGCAGCATCGGAATATTTCCCAGAGGTTTATTTGTGCCCAGACTCCCTACTCATCTGCATGTCTTTGAGTCGGAACCCTTTGGTTTTTGCCTCGGCTGAATTACTAGGGCGCCTCTGAATTAATACCGACCAACGCTAGTACCGTTATCGCTGCTATTCCTTGCCTTTAACGCGATACCACCAGTCGTTCTCATTTGGCCGCAACTTTGATTGACTCATTTGAATATCACGCAGAATAGGGATGTAGAATTTCGTGGTCTACTACATTTTATACTAACAGCATAAGCTTGGTATTATTTTTTTCTTCTTATCATATAAATATGAAATACATGAAGGGAACATAGTGGTAAAAATAAAATAAATAAGTACTGAAATTAAGTTTAAAGTTGTAGTAAGACTTTGTTACTCAAAGATGAAAACAAATAATAATATGCATAAATGTCAAACATTTTTAAATTACTGAATTAAATATAGAGTAAACCCGGTAAAAACGCCCCTCCAGCAAAAACGCCCCAGCTACAATAGTACACGTGCATTGGGGCGGATATCGCTCTAGGTACTACTGTAGTTACTTGCAAATTGAGATCTGCAAAATTTATTACTAAGTATGAGTTACAAATTGTTTCTCATAAACGTATGTACTTAGATATTGTTAAGTGGAGAACGGTGTTGTATATTAAAGTCCTTAACCTTCAAATTTCCATATTTTCACATTTGTTTTGTGATCATGAGTTGTTAGCACTCATAATTAAGTATTTATATGTAGAGGGGCATTTTTGCAATGTCACATGCAAAAGTGCCCCAGTACAGGATTAAAGAATTTTGGTTTTTTTCAAATACAGTTTATGAGCAAGAGTTCGTTTATATATTTTGTAAAAATTAAATGTAATCTTGTACTGTTAAGTGCTGTCTTTCTTTGTGTTCAATAAACCGCTATTATTATTATTATTATTATTATTATTATTACTATCTTGTACTATGTATTATGATACATAGTAACATAGTAGTGGCGAGTTTTATTTTTTTACAAATTATATTATTTTCACAAAATGTGGGGTGTTTTTGCCTAGTTTACCCTATGGTAATAATGAGTTAAAATCTATTTTGATGACTTTTTAAACAATAAATTTTAGACTAGGATCCTGGGACAGAATATATGTTGATAAATATGCTCATAAAAATACAGTGTAAACATTGTAAAATACGCAAGAACGGTGCACCAACCCTGAGTGTCAACCCCACTCGAGGCAGAATCCTTCTAACCTTCTGACAGAAAGGTTTTTGTTTCTAGCGTAGTTGACATGACACCTGTGTTTTAATTTAGTTTTTGTATGTTTATATTTACACTCCTATGACTAGATCATAACTGGAAAGCCCGGTTAATAGAGACTCAGACCGTGGAAGTTTTTGATATCAAATAAGCGCCTAGGCGATCTTACCACTACCAACTAAATAGATTTGCCAAGTCAATTTATTTTTAAAGCAATTTTAATTTAGATTTTTATTAGGTATTGTTAGTGTAATCGATTATGTATTCTTTCAGTTTCGTCTATGTTACGGCACAGAAATATTATATCTGATGTGTTTGTCATAAATATAGACGGTTAAATCTGGCTCATAACACTTCATATGGAAGAAATAGTCCTGCAAAATACTGGGATACTTGTATTATTCTTCTCTATTTTTTACTTATAATAAAGGTTTATTGTATTATTTTATATATTTTAAAAGTAGTTTCAAAATAATTTATATTGATAATAAATACTACATAAAGATAAATGCTTTAAAATAGATTTTGCATCATGTAATTATACATGTGCTTATACATCTTATAAGAATAATCAGATCTGAGAAATTTAGTTAAAACCATATTCTCTAACAATTGTGTCTTGATAGCTATTACAGCTATTGTTATACCTTTGTTAATTTCACTTGACTTGCACATTACCGTAAAAGTTCTCCATATCTCGCTCCAAAATCAAATTCACACAAACGTCGGAGAACCATAAATTTACATAATAATCATTTTGAGTGTGCACAATTTACAAAGTAAGTGCGAGTTATAAGTACCGTTGAATTGATTCACGTCTATGTGAAGAAGTAAAAGTGCACCACCATTAGTTTGTGTATGTGCGTGAAAGAGCGTTGAAATAAAGGGATTGTGGGGTTCGCGGTAGAGGTGGTAGCAGTCGATCCTCCGTACCTTTTCTCATCGAACAACCCTAGAAAAACAACGGCTGCTTGGACTCATGCATATTCAACAGCTAAATATTTGCAGACGCTTCCTATAATGATCATCCCCTAATTCCGATAAATCTCAAAAACGCCAAAATTAAGTAATTATACACAATGTTTTTGTGGCAGATTGTAACTCTACAATATATTAAAAGTAAGCATTTTTAGACAAAAACTTAAAATTAAACGGATTATAATACTTAAATACTATACATATAATTGTTTAGTGTATGCAATTTTATTGTACACTAACATGCGGTTTTGGTATAATGTCTGTCGTTTAAATGCACAATAGTGAATGTCTTGAAAAAGTTTCATGCTAGTTTATCAATTTATTAATTTAATTAGTAGTGAACGTAAAAAAAAATTAACAAAAAATATATGTACCTACATATAAGAATAAACAAAAGTATACCAAATTCAGAATATGGACCATAGGGCAAACTAAATTGCAAATCGTCGTACATAAAGGACCTGTTATTGTTGGAGGAAATATACACAAATACTCCTGAAACGAACTCAAACTGAGCACGACAAAGATACAGGGTATCATTGAAGATCTACAGTTGGTAAAGAACTAACAATAGCTAGTGAGCTAGTGTAATCTAATACTAATTACACACAAAAAATAATTAATTTAATGTACAAAATAAAAACAATAAAATACAATTATAAGAAAGTAGTCCAAAACAGTTGGAGAATTAGTTAATCATTTAGCAACTGTTATTAAAAATAGATAACGTGTGTACTTCCACAGCAATTAATTCGCCCAAATAATACAAATGGTATATTTAGTATCGTATATTTGTTGTAAAAATGTTGGCGCCATATCTGTGTATTCTTATGTAATTGATAGATACAAGTACGAATGTTACAATGCAAATACTTAAAAAAAGGAAATGTACTTTCTTGTCGGTTGAGTAGCTAAGATAGTAATCAATTCTCCATGCTTTTGGCCGTCTATGAATTATATTATATATGTATAATCCATAGATTATATGACTATATTATTAATAGTTTTACAGGGACACATTTGTATATTAAAACTCCTTCACATGATATGCCAAGAGTAATACACAACACTTTTGATGTTACACACTCGCCACCAATGTTACTACAGTTGACAATACATCCGAATAACCAAAATCTATCAATTACACAGAATATGTAACATCCAACAACTATTTTTACTGTCGAGTAAAATGTGATAGTGCTAAATTGACAATCGTTCCTGTTAATCATGAAGCTCCTTAAAGATCAGCAGAACCTATTGCACAAATCACCAGTGACAAATTTATTGAAAATGAAAAATTTGAATCTACTTCGATATCAGGCTGACAATGGTAATACAGTTTTATATTTTCTTAAGTTCTGAATAATTGCAATAGACGTATTTGAGAAGATCTGTTTAAAAGCAAAATTGAAGGTAGCAAGATATTCTAAATTTGTCAAAATTTATTATGCCATTCTTCTATTTTGAAATTTGTATTAAATGAGATGTATTTCGTTAAAACCGTATTTATACTGTAATAAATCAGTTAAGGTAAATTTAATATTACATTTTGGGGAGATATAATGTCCTGGTTAGCTATAACGAACGCCCACGTATCTACAAGAGGACTTCCGGTCTTCCTGCGGTCACATTGTTCGGTTTCCGAACCATATACACACATGCACACGACTTGTGGTCAGCTGAGGATGTCCTATGTGTATTGTGAATCTTTTGCCAAGGCTAACTGATTTATGACCGCACTTTTTTCGAAGTCAGAATACTGTCGGCCTATGACCAGTACAGCAAGAAATGATTTATATACGAATGAAGTTACACAATAAACAAACTGAAATAATACACTTTATTTAATGCTGGGTTAGTGAATCCTGTCGTAAATAACAACCTCTACTTTCTTTTCTTCTTGACTGTGTAGTATGATTATATCTAATCCTCAAAATAAATTTGAAAAGAATAAAATGTCTTACAGTGAAGAGAAGTTTGTTAATGCCGAATTAGACGTGTGCATAAACATATCCTTCTATGAATTCGAACTGTAAATAAATCTTCACATCAAAAACTATAACGTTTGCTGGATTATGGGCCAATAAAGGGTCGCCACAGCTCTTTCTTGCTATATATTTTGAAAAACAAGAAATATCTTTTCAGAGATGGACTCATAACTTTACGTAATATAAGATAATGAGTTAGCGAGCGTCTACAGTGTTACAGTGAGTAACATAAGAATAATTGCATAGAATTAGCTTAAGATACTCTGCAAGCGTTATACATACAATGGGTTTGAATTCTTATCCTAAAGAAATGTTTATTATCACACGTACCTATACATAATTCTCATAAAATTTTGAAGCTAAACCGAAAATATCATACCTGAAGATCCTACAGTACGAAAGCTTACAGAATTGGTAAATACCGATATACACTTAATCGATTATTATATTTTTTTAAATGCAGCACAAACGTATTAATTTTGTACGTTCTTGTAAATAATTAAACTGAATACTGTAATTTATCTACACATCCACCGCTCACGGGAGTATGTTAGAAGAATATACATATGTATATGTTATTGTCATTGTACAAGAATATTAAATAACGTTTCACACCACTAATGAACGTGGACAGTGCATTACGGATAAGGCTTGCAATGATGATTGTTCTTATAAAATCTTTATTGAAATTGTGACTGAATAAATGAATCGGCTACGAGAAGCAGATAACGACACACTTAGAATATGATGGAAAAAAGAACAACGACTGTCAAAAGCACTCCAAGGTCTTTCACTATTTCAGACTGCAAATATGTATTGTGTATTCAATACACCAATATAATTGGATTTATTTTTCTACTGTATGAAACATAGCAACATTTATTTATATTTAACTTTAAGCTAAATTTAGAACACCAAGTACTTATAACATTTAAATTGTGTTGTAAGTCTAGTACGTCATGCAGCGAACGGATACTAGCGTAGATTTTTAAATCATCTACGTAAGCCAAAACAGAGCAAGATAATGAGGACAGAAGGTCATTGATGTACAACACAAAAAGCAATGGCCCAAGATCGGAACCTTGGGGTACACCAGAAGTGGAAATAAAAATATGAGATGAAAAACCATTATAAAATACGTAGTTACACCTGTTATTCACCTAAGAACAAAGAAGTTTCAGCAGTGCAGGACTGAATCCAAATGCGGATAGTTTATATAAAAGTATACGTTGATCAATACTGTCGAAAGCGCTACTAAAAGCAGTGTAGATAACATCTACTTGACGCTGACGATCCAAATCCTGGCAAATGTATTGTATAAGGCTCACAAGATTTGTTACCGTTGATCTACCCTTAACAAAACCATGCTGATACGGTGATATAGATGGCCTAACATTGTTATATACCGGTCGTTTTGAGAAATAGGGTAAATAAAGCCGTGAAGAGGTAAGGGGTATGAAAATTCGCTAAGAAGTGGGGACGCCTATGAGTCTATCAACGGTGTACTCTACAATATTGGTGGGGACGTAGCTCCCTTCACCTCCTCCCCGCTTTAAATATCTTATGACTCAAAAAGATCGGTATACATGAATATATTACGTTTTCGTATAATTTAGTGAAATTGGAAAGAATAGAAATAGGTCGATAATTTTCAAGACAATTTTTGTTACCTTTTTTGAACAAATATTCACTGGATCTCTTGGTGCCGAAGTAGAACTCTAGATCACTATCACCCACAGGACACCAAACACTTGGATAAATGCCAACGCGTTTCGACAGCAATGCTGTCATTATCAAGGCGATAATAAAACTAAGTTTTATTATCTAAGTTTTATTATCTAAGTTTTATTATCTAAGTTTTATTATCTAAGTTTTACTATCGCCTTGATAATGACAGCATTGCTGTCGAAACGCGTTGGCATTTATCCAAGTGTTTGGTGTTCTGTGGGTGATAGTGATCTAGAGTTGACCTTTCTTGAATACAACTACTCTACCACGTCGCCATACAGAAGGAAATACATTCGTCTTAATCGAGAGATTAATTATCAGCATAAGAGATCTTGCTAAGCCACATCTTGCATCGCGGATTATGAAAGACGGATTCAAATCGTCACCCGATGTATTACAATTTGGGAACTTAGACATTAACTGGATCAATTCATCTTCAGTAACAGAAGATAACAATACTGCATGGATTATCTAAAACTATATCATTGTGAGTCAAAGTGTTCGGTATTCTTGTAGTACCTTTCCTATTGTGTAAGTATTGAAATATCATTTTAGGGTTATGTTGTAATGAGATTTCAACTGACCTCAGATATACTTCGTATGCCTCGGAAATTTTAGACTTACACAAAGAGCGTGTTCTTCTAAATTCATTTAAGAAATAGGTGCTATTTGTTGATTTCCATTTACGTCTGTAATACAACTTTAGTTTCAAAATGTTAACAATATCAGTCCTAAACCATGTTGGATATGTTGAGCGCTTGCCAGTTGCAGAATGCGGAACACAGGTATCGAAAATAGCTCGAAGAACATCGTAAAATTTACAGTAAAATAAAATTACATAAAATTCACAGTAATAATCGATTAATAAGGTTAGAAATGGCAAAACAACATTGAAATTGGTATATATAACAGAAAGTAAATGTACTCATTGACTTAGGATAGATAATCAACGATGGTAACTTTTCGCGATAGCTTCAAGTGGAAGTTCGATTCTCGTTTTGGGACGAGTATTTATCTATTGCTTAGCGACAGATATTGCCTAAATATTCGAGCATAATCCTGAAATGAGACCTTTATGAAATATTGAATATTATTCCGTTTAGTATTCAATTAATAGCACAGCATTTTGTGTTTATGGAAGACATTGCTTATAAAAGTATTAGAGGGGTCAAGCAACGAGAAACTGATATTTTAAAAACTACGACGTGACGATCTTAAAGTCCGATAGTTACCTTAGGACGATTTATATAGAACATTCAGAACTGTAAATTTTATTTCAAAAAATGTATATAGGATGTGTGGCTCAATGAGTAGCATAATATTCCAATATTGAAATCCTATTATCTTTTATAAAAACTATGACAAATCTTTGCAAGTTATTCTTTAATGTTGTAGATTATCTTATTATTTTAGAATACTGGGAGTCAAGTATAAATCTCGGATAATTCATAATTTAAATCTTCCAGCCCTTAATGGAATAAATTAAAAGTGAAAAAATATCTGGAAAATAGATAAAAACATATTTTTTATCATGTTAAAGATTGATTTTGCATTAAAATTGGAAATCAGTAAAATTCATCCCATTTCACGGTACTTGAAACTCCGTTTATGGATATATTTATGTGTAAGTGACATTCACATTAAGCTTCTTTCCATATTTAAAAACCGACTAAAAATTGAAAAATAATTAAAGGTACACGCTTAGATACATTAATTCATACCAAACCAATTAGTGAGACGTTCCAGCGATAACTCTCATATCGTTCTACGTCAAAATACTACAATGGAAATCAAATTGGTAGAAAATTGATAATCGCTATGTGGTGAACGAGTAATGAGTAGGAGAAAGGCAAACCGATGCAACGACATGGAGATATAACTGGGATACGAAATCGGTTATTAAAATGTAAATGAGGACAGGCTCCTATGATAGAAATAAAACTAGATGGAGCGGTATAGGGTAAGGATAAATAATCAGTCAGTGAGGATGAGTGTTGTTAATTAATGAATTTGTAGGTCAGTTATACCGTGAAATTGCTGCATGTTAACGCACTGTCAACACACTAACTTTAATTCTCACCGGATAAAATGCGATAGGAAATTATAGTATTGAAATGGACATTATTGCATTCATGTAGGCATACATTTAATTAATAAATAAATATTTCACGCGTAATATGAAGAAAACCACTAAAATAAGTTACAGCATAAATAGATATCGTCATCCTTCTTATATTTAGCTATAATTCAGCAGACACTATTATAGCAAAAATATACATATATTTCAAATTAGAAGATAGGTTCTTATATTACTTAATAATAGAAATGCAACGAATATTCGGCTACTATTCGGTATTCGGCCTATTCGGCCACTTTTATTCTATGCGGCCGAATACCGAATATCTAGGTACTATTCGGCCGAATACTTTTAAGTAAGATGTTTTGTTGTAATCAGGTAATAGATAGAATAAAAATATATTTATTTTATAATAATCTTATTTTCCTGATATTTTTTCCACTTCTAGGTCAATTACAACACTCCAATTCGAATAAAGATCAAATTTATTCGAATTAGAGTGTTGTAATTGACCAAGAAGTGGAAAAAATATCAGGAAAATAAGATAAGTACAAGAAGGTCATAAAAATACATAAGTATACTAATTTTAATAATATCTTTTTCTGGTAATCATTAAAGTAGTATAAGTACATAAACAACTTCCGTATTATAAAAAATTACATAAAAAGATCAAATAAATGTCTATGCCCTTGAATTACGTAATGAAAAATTAGAAGTGGAAAATTATGGTTCAGAAGGACTAATTTCTCTACATTTTCAGGTAGTACTTTACTCATTTTTTTCTCGTTCATGCGCCAGCCGAATACTTTTGCCTAATATTCGGCTATTCAGCGATGAAGACGGCCAAATATTCGGTATTCCGTATTCGGCCGAATATACTATTCGTTGCAAGTCTAGTTAATAACAAAATATCGGTACTACAACAAACTAACACTTCAAAATTTTTTCTCAACATTACTTAAAGTTAAAGAGCATATGTTAGAACAAAAAATATATCGTTTGGCAATTCCAAAATTAGGGTGCGGATTAGATAAATTAGATTGGAAAATTGTACGTCTAATGATCTATTACATTTTTAAACATTGCAAAATTAACGAAGTAATTTGTCCACCACTGTGTCACAGCCTACCGAATTAACACAGGATAAAGATAGTTATAGGGTCTGGAATTTATTACCTTCAAACGACGTCATCGAAAAAACTGACATAAGTAATAAAAATTAGACTTGCCGATGTTAATATTTTTGATCCGGATAGTAGCAAAGAATATCGAATAAAATTAGATGATAATTTCTTTAGTAGTAACAATGATAGCTACAACATAATGATACCAAGACAGACAGAATAAGTTAGAATTACCTACATTGTAGATGACGGAGGTATTTTAAATACGTGTTACAGTACACAACCTCTTAAATTGTGTAAAGATACGGTTGAAAGTTATATTAAGTGCAACTCCGATCTTAGTTTACAACTAAAATCAACTTTAGAGGAAGGGAAGTACGTTGTACACGGTACAGTAGACCCTCAATTATGGACACGTAATCACACTGAATCATTTAACTTAGGTAATAATCTTACAGATTTGCAACAGGTAAAAATTAGACACCTTTTAATTAGAAATAAAGATTTAATGGCATCGAGTAGTGATAGGTTAGGATTTACTGAATTAGCTGTATACGAAATAGATACTGGGAACGCTCTCATTCGGAGTAAACCTTACAAAATCTCTCAAAAAGAAAAAGACATTAACCAGCAGATTGAGGACATATTAAAATTAAGCCTTATAAGACCCTCTGATAGTGAATGATGCGCTCCTTAATTAATTGACGATATATTAAGTTGTCTAAGCGGGATAGATACTTCACAACCTTGTTACTGGCAATGTCTGATTAAAGAAACCGACAAATATAAGACGACATTCATAGTAAACGACTACTTGTATGAATTTATAGAATGAGCTTTGGTCCTTGCGGTGCCTCTGGGACATTTACAAGGTTACTAGACAATTTATTTAGACATGTTAAGTGGAAACAGGTTATCTATTTAGATGACGTCATAGTCATTAGCAATAGTTTTGAGGAACACTTACTTCGTGTACAAAATGTATTCGACATTGACATTACAGCCCGCGAAGTGTCATTTTGGTCTAAAAGAAGGTAAAATTTTATGGTTTCAGATGTCAAGTAAAGATATTTTACTTAATCGCGATAAAGTAGTAGCGGTAGAAAATTTGCCTTCCCGGCACCTCCACCAAAATATGTTGCGACGTTAGCTGTGAGAGAGGGTTTTGTTTGGAGGGAGCACTTGCTGGACAGATATCAAATGGTATCAATTGAGTAAATATTTGAAGCCTACCTTATAAAGGACTCTATAATCCAGTTAATACAAAACTCACACTTCAATACTCTAAGTTTTTTGGTAATTGTACCACCAACATTGATGTGTTGAGTGACCACACTCGGTGAGGTCCACTGGCGGACTCTCGGATCATCATCTTTACTATTATAGCCTTATAACCTACGATCAGCACTTTGTCCCATTCCCCCTCGCTGCAATACATTGCACTCAAAAGACTATATCTCAGACAATTTAGAAATGCACAGGAAGAAGTAACAAGTTGCTGATCTAGTATTATTAATTTGCAAGAATATTAGTGCTGATACGATTTATTATTGACCCGATATGGAAATATGATATATTTTGAGACGTTGAATTAAAACGCATTTAAACATATTGTTCAGTTTAATTCACAAAGAAGGGGAACACCACGGTTGACCGACACGGATCTTGATGGCTAGAGGGATTTCTCCTAAGTATCCAGAGCTTTTATCCTACCGCGCCCTAGTTTCTAAGAAAAATCAACGTTATTTAGCGCGCTCTTTATATACCGTTAATGTTAGTCTCCGCACAAATAAGCGTTCGTATCGCAGTAGATTGGATGTACGTCTACGACCCTGCTGACTGGCCTTCGATTCCTGCCAGCAATTTTTTTTCAACGTTATGTACATTTCGTTAACATTCAAAAAAGATGTTCTCTCCTCTGCTAATAATGTTGACGCAACCCACGCATAATTTAATCATTGGCACGAAGGCAGGAGCGAAAAATATCATTTATGAATAATTTGCATGAATTATAATTGTTAATATGTATTGTGCACAATAAGATTGAAAAAAACCACTGGCAGAAATCGAACCCGAGCCAGCAAAATCGTAGGCCCATATCTAGTCGACTGCGCTACGCGCACTTACTTGGTACGGATAGTACCATTAACACTAGGTGTATAAAGAACGCGCAAAATTAGGGCGCATTAGGATAAAAGCTCGTAACTGAGCACCCAGGGGAAGTCTCTCTATAACATAGTCGAGACTCATCAAGATCCGTGCCGTACTACCTTGGTGTTCCTCTTGTAAGTATCAAAAATTATTTGTTCCTTACATTACAAAAGAGTTCTGTAAAATTTCAATATTCGTTTCATTCATCTACTATTTGAGTTTACATGTGATGACTTTTTTTGAGCTTTATAAAACAATTCAGACGAAAAACAAAGAATAAAATATGATATTGCTCAATCTAAAACTTTGCGTACTAACGCAATTATACCATAAATACGTTCTTAAAAACGCGTACTTTAAGTATTTTTGGCATACTGAAAATATATCGTAGTTGGTATCACTGCTTTGATTTTATAAATGTATCTCACATTTACTCAAAATCTTTCTTTTTAAATCCATGCAGCTTGGGATGTGTTAAGATGCAAATCTGAAAAAACACGATTTGCCTAATACAATTAAAAGTCTCTCCAATCAAGAGAATAAACCCGAGTTGATTTTGCGTTTTTGTAATCAGCAAAGGAACTTTCTCGTCTGTCAAAACAAACTTAATGAACTTGCCATTCTATTATCTTACATACAGATCTGGTCTTTGTGAATTTACGAATCTGTTTTACTCCTCAGGCAGTGCCATCTCTTTCCCTTATACATATTTCTGTCTTTACAAGATTTGGCTGCGTAGTCGATCCGTTTTACGAGGGACCCGCAAAAATTATTTACTCTTAGCAATCAGCTGTCCAATGTTGTTAGTTATTATTTAATTAAAATTAGTCAGGTATTTTGAACTTGTATTTAATCAAGATTTGACGATTTTTTTCTGAGGGACTGTATTTCTCATTCTACACTCTTCTTTACGGTTCATTAGAAGTTTTTACGGCGGGGATTATTTTGCGATTGATTAAAGTATGAATTATTCAGCACTTTCCTTTTTAATTAAGTATACCTTTAATTAAATTTGATTTATTTTTCATGCCGAGTAGAAAATTTTAATTAAAACTTTTCTATACAGAAAAGCGTTGATGTTGAAATGGGTGAATTATTTGCACGGAGACAGTATTGTTGCGTACAACTCCATATAAGTATAGAAACAACTTATGCGTATTACAGGAGCTTATCATCATCGTGAATACACGCTGTTGCGACTGCTAAATTACTATAGATAGAATTTAGTCTTTTAGTAATATTCGCCGTAATAAACAAGTGTGCATTTGTTCATTCAAGTAGGCACTTTTTACATGAGATTTGGTATACAGGATACAACATATTTTGATTGGTGTCCTATAGAAGATAATACCTTTGTAAATAATATAATTTGAAAATCATAATAGATAATATAATGGTGGTTCGGACTATTTTGTAGAAAATTTCATGCTCTACAAAGAAGATCTTACAATTTTTTTAATAGCTTGCTTAATTAAGTCAGCATCTGCAAAAAAAGTAATAATTTTATGATATATTTGTTTCTTTTGGAAACGCAGCCTCAACAGCGCAAGCAATCCAAAAATTTGTAGAATCTTTTCTGTAGAGCATGAAATTTTTGTATAGAAAAGTCCCAGAGCACACTATTCTATCTGTTATGACCTTTAAGTTATACTATTTATAAAGGTGTGATAAGTGCTGATTTTATCTGTGTTTGCCTAGATAAAATATTTCATTACCTGTATATTTACAGAAGTAATATACTTGAAGAATGAAAGAATCTCAGTAGTAAACTGTCCATTTGTCAAGTCAGTTTGAATGTTTTATACTCTAAGAATACAGATAAAGCGTAAGGGAGGAAAAAAACAAAACTCGAAAAGCGCATATATTCCATATTCCGCAAAATGTTAAGAAAGGAAAATGGTTATTTCTGGAAGTTGCTATATTATTAATACATAAGCAGGGAGCCACAAAAAAAATTTCTAGCGTAAACCATAAACGAATGAGATACATACTAGTTACGTAAGGCGTTGAGAATTTATAGTAACCGCCTACTCTCGTCCACAGGCACAAGTCAAATTGACAAGTTGAAAATACCTCTGCATTATTACCTTTGCGCTATTTAAAAAACACCGTTCTGTGGATGGATGATGGTGCATCCACAGAAAATTGAAGATTGGACAGCTGTTTGGCAGAGAAGCATTATGGGACATATACAGTGCGACTCTGTAATCTGGAATAAATTCAGTAAAGCGAAGACAGTCTGTTTTCCGGAAATATACTCAAACACGTCGATTAGTATTTTAAATTGCCAATTTTTTTATCTGAGAAAATTTTATACAGTGTGTCCTAAATTTGAGTTATGACGTCACTAACAATTTTTTTAAATCGCAGCCTTAATTTGTTTATAATTATGCTTAAAAGGTATATCAAATTACACATTCGCACCAAATTACAAGATTTTATTTCTTGTCATTAAAAAGATGTTTAACAATAACTAATTCAAAAAA
>SMLS01070165.1:0-18034 GCA_004785975.1 Popillia japonica
ATATTTTTGATTACAATTTTCACAACTAATTTCAGAAATCCCCGATTTTTGCAAATGCTGCTTATCTTAAGGGTTACCGATCAGACTTCTCAAATTAACCCCTGAACTCCAAACCATTCCAAAATCCAGCTCCTTGAAGATTTTGCTCAAACCTTTAGTGATAAAGGGAGCAAAAGGGAGGGTAACAAAAGCTATGGTTGTGACATCTTCTCGAAAATTCGTGGATTTTTTCAAAAAATTCTTATAATTAAACTTCCTAATTAACTTATAGTTAATCTGAAGTTGGAAACCATTACACCTGGCAGCATATTTTGTGACTTTAAGCTTTTTCTCATACCTAACCTTGTTCAAAGGAAAGCTGAGCAGTCCATGAACCAAAAAATTCAGACTTGCCATTTTGCATGGGGCACAATGATTGGAATCTGAAGGAGTGTACTGGTTTCTTCTCTATCTAGGGTATTTAGGAAGGGTAGTTGACCGTTTTTCTCTGTTTGATACGTAAATTTTATGGTTTCTAACTGATTATTTAAACTGTTAAGAAAATCGTCAATATTACATTTCTTTGTATCAAAAATCGTGAAAATGTCATTCACATACCTTAGCCAACTCTAGGCAAATATTTGTCCGTCGACTCTAAGTGCTTTTCAAAACGGCCCATGAAAGGGTTAGCTAAAAAGGGTGACAAAGAGCCACCCATTGCCGTCCCGTTCAGCTATTCGTAAAAACTACAGTTGAATTGAAACATACTCTGTGCTTCATACAGATGTCAGTTAGCAAATATATTCTAGTCCTTCAACAAGTTCTTCAGATATGTCAAGGTGTCTGGAATCGATACGCTACACACACAGCAATCTGACACAAGTCAATCAACAACCCTCTTTTTTCCATTTCTCCCGACTTTTTTACACTATTAGTTATCCTTTCTATATTCGGTTATACTGACTAGGAATTCGCCTCGGATTCACTATCGTTTTCCACCCACGGCTTCATAAACTCAGCGCAAGTAGAAGTACACATTGGTTCGTCATGGCTTCCCACCTTAATGACCTCATTTCATTCGTTAGGCTTAGTTTGCAGTATGTCATATGGTCCTAAGCAATTTCTACTAACTTTCAGCCCTGCTCCAAAGTGAGTGCGTTTGATGGCAACCAGGTCTCCTATGCTATAAGTTCTCACTTGCTTTCTTCTTAAGTTATATACCTTTCGATTCTCTTCTTATTCAAATTTGTTGTTTATGATTTGATATTCAATTCTGGTAATATCGCGTACTGTTAACACGACTTGTTTTTCTTGAATAATAATAAGAGGATGTATCCTACGTCGTTTTTACCCAATATTTGCAATCTGAAGCGGATGTAACTTCATCCTTAATAAATCCTGGACGAGCCCCCAAAATGGAACATATGTACACAAAATCTTTTACACAATAGAAATTTATTGAAACCTAGTACATCGTATAGTATCATTCAATCTGACATAAGTCAATCATCAACTTTCTTTTTTGAGTTTTTTACACCCTTGATTATCCTTTCTACATAGACATATATTTGGTTACAATCGTAGTTTTAAATACCGACGTATGTATGTATGTATATAGAAGTCAAGTCTGTAACCAAAACGGAGATTGAAGCAATTTTTATCAAATATTGCGTTTTAGCACGATCTCAAATCTATGTATTTGCACCTTCTTCATGTAGGATAAATTTATTAGGATAAAAAAACTGTCGGATTTTTAGGTGTTCTGCGTTATTTGTCAACTACAAATCATACTCAACCGGAGAATGGATAGACCGCCGCAGCACAATCACCTGATCCAGCATTCGACCTCCATACCTAATTAATAATTTTAATTATAGAAGAAAGTTAAATAAAGTAAGATGTATGATAAACTACAACCCGTTCGAATATACATTACTTTGAATATTTATGTATTAGAAGGATAAATTGTTTCAGTTATTTACCAATAATACAATAATAATAATATATAGGTAGGTATGTAATTCTGATTCTAGACGGAGAACTGTTTGACAAGTGTGAATGGATTAGGTACTTAAGGCAATTTGAATTCTTTAGAAATGCCTAAACACTAAATCGAAAATTTTGCTAAAGAGTGGTTGGAGTGGCGTAATTTGCTTTGCAAAAAATGATAATAAGTCATTTGGGAATTTGAATACATTTTAATACACTTGTATGAAACTCAGATAATTTAACCGTGTTTAAGATGATAGTGCTTTAAAATTTGAATTTTGTAAATTTCGTAAATACGTTCGACACATTTACACACATTTTCTTAATCCTACGTGAAACGTCTATAAATTTCAGCGGCCTTTGAATTTTGGGATTTGCATGGTAATTGAATTAGATTTATATTCTACATATATGTATATTAATGCATTTCACCATCTTTTTAAGACCCCTTGAAGAAGCTGTTTACTGTATTATCGTTTTTAAAGTAATTGTAAAATACCGCAAGATTATGAGATACAATATATGTATTTGGGGATGTTATACATTTCAACTAAAATTCTTTTACCATATACATATACCTAACGCGGGTACGAAGTCGTGAATATTAAAATTTCTGACGTTCTTTTGTCAACCGTCCCTTATACAATATTGAGAAGGCGTTCTTGGCCGCTATTGTTCTTTGGTATTTATAATTTAGATATCGCGACAAGACCTTTGTGTAGCACTCTTATTTCATTACAGTTAGAAAAGTAAAAGAAAAATATTTACTTTGCAATGGTTGCTGATGTAAGAACAAATCCGTACGTTGCTCATTAAGATTTAAGCGATGAAAGCAAAATTTCCCTCAACCTTGCGCTATTGGTGTGCAGTGTGGCAACTAATCGGGTTTCCGAAATTTAATGGAGCGTGCAGTGGAAACTGGGACCATCAATACTAAATGGTGGAAACCTTGAAACGGAAAGAACTTACGCACATCAAAGAAAAGAGGCGGACGCACGTTTGATGGTTGCCCACGTGTTATAAATATCGTCTATATTTTAATTTATATTGAGGAAATCTACAATGTGATTATTAAGTGTTTTTAATAATATTAGCTATAACGAGAAATATTCTTAATTTCTTTGATATGGAAATACTGGCAGATCGCTAACTGTAGCAAAACCCAAAACTTTAATGATATTAGAATGTTTAGAATATTTTCAATGTAAAAAATAATGTAGGTATTAAAGCATACACAAATTGAAAAATTATTATTGGCAACAACGCAGAATCAATTATTTCCTTCTGGTATAGATAAATTGCTTGTAGTTGACTGCGTAGATTTAATCTAATATGATAGCGTTAGATTCTTAGATTAGTTTTTCTATATACCTAAACAATATAATTTCCATTAATACACATATGTACATACAAATGCCAATAAATTATTGAATAGCAGATTTCATATACAACCTTCGTTTCTCTGAAAATCTATAAAATGCAAATGACTAAGTACGTAACAGTAGGTCTTAAGTTTAGTTTGTTCAAATTTTAAGTTAAATGAAAACAAGTTAATATTACTTCAAAATTCATTCTACTGCCAACTACTTTCAAAGAAATAAATTGGTGACTTCAGGTCTTCCAAATTAACTATTATACATAATTAGCTCAATAGCCAATTGAGTGAAGTTATCCGCACTTTTCCCCGGTCACACTTTTCCATCACCATGAAAGTTCGATCAAATATCTATTGCAATATAATGACGACGACAAAACTCTTCGATCTAAAAGAGTTTGACCGATTTTCTTAAGAAAAGGTTAATCTACCAAATCAGCCACCAACTTTATTTGACTGGAGGTTTATAACCCTGATGAAACGAAAATCTTAAAACCATAGATGGCATTAAATTGTCCCGGCCTCGATACTATCCAAATAAAATAGCATAACAAGCTTAGACTAAATCAACGACCAAATTTATTTGGCTGACGGTTTGTGACCCTCAAAAGAAACAAATACTGTAAAACAGTGACAGTGAGACAATTTAAACATCCTGCCTGCCTTATTGTCCAAAATTATGTTGACTATAATGAACTACAGAATATCTAAGAAGAACAATGACCAATATTCTAATATCAAAAAAAAAATAATGTTAGAATCCTTAAAAACTGGGAGAAAAAGTCAGGATATTTTGCTTGAAAAGGATGATAAGCAGCTTTATACAAAAACCAACTGAATATAAGAATAAATTACGCTATTATTACCATTTTACTTTCTATCACAAGTTATCAGTGATACCACTTCTAGGTATAGGCAGCTTATAACAATTTGAAGTTGTTATACCGAAAAAAGTATCTTGTATGAAGCCATCGCATTGTCTTTATTCAATTTTTGTACACAATTTATGGTACATGCTGGATATGGTAGATGTAGGTAGAGTTCAAAGAGTGCATTATGTCTTATTCTATTTTTGCCATATGTAAATATAATCATATTTCACATAAATTCAAAGAACTAAATGACTTCAAGACTACGTATGACTACCACCATTTTTTAAAAGTCATCGATAACAGAATTTGGAATATTTATATCTTTGTATTACATACCTAGATACAGTTTTGCAAAGTTTTATTTATTGTGGGGAATGTTTTGCCTATATTTTATTTTGAGCATTTAAAAAATCTAATTGTCAAATGTTAATATATAATATAATTGTATAATTGTCCGGCCTTCTGCAGTACTTAAAACATCCACTTCTTCAAATGAATGTGTCGGAAACGTCGACTTTCTTCGAGTAATTACGAAATTGATAATTTTTCTTAAGTGGGGACAAACTCTATATGTATAATTTTAGACTTTCTTTGTTGAGTTCATTATAAAAATGTAAATATGTTTCTTAAAAATGACCCAATAAATTAAAACTTGTGTTTCGTCCATAATGCACCTTAAAATTCAGTTTTTTGCAACATTGACAAAAGTTGTTAAAACACTGTTCATAATACATCGCATTTTACTACAATACCTCAAAGATAAATATTTCCTGAACAAAAATGTTATCCACAAGTATCAGTACACACTATATGTATTTTTTACATTCCAAACTTCGATGAGCTAATTCTGCGCACTTAATTTTGGTAAGTACACCTAAACTTTTAATATGTTTTTTCAAATGCTTCAGTAGAATTAAAATAAGAAGTGGCGACCGAGGCGATTTAAACAGTGGTCCTTAATTCAAAGACAGGTTTCGTAACGATAATAGTAATCGACTTGGTCACAATAAACGAAATTTAGAGTACGTTACAAATGGAGCGGAATTTGCATTGTTTTTATACAAATTATAAAGTAGATTACCTACTGAAATTGTTCGTCTATCGCACTGCTATTACTCTTTTGGCTGCTTGGATATTGACGTCATAGTTCACATCTAATTGGATCAAAAAAGTTGCTTTACGGGAAATCGTTCGTATTCTGTGAACTGACATCGCATGAACATAGTCTGTAGAAGCATATGTTATCTCAATATACATATTAGGAGTGCGTCATTTTTATGCTTGCCAGGATATAGTCAAGAAAATGTATGAGATAAAAACTAGAGTCCTACTTTAGATAAAATATTAGTAAGCAAACAGCTACTAAATAATTAGATGCTAGAATAAAGGATCGGAAACAAAAAAAGTCCATAGGGCATTTCACATGGATGGGTACTGGAATCATTAATACTGCAATGATTGTAGTATATTTTTTCTACAGAGAAAACTTTCTCCAGTGTTATAGATACCAAAGTCTATCTGCTACACGAAAATTAATAGTTAAACTGATTGTGTGGAGATGCAACATGAACAAAATAACCAAACACATTAAATACACAAGCAATGACAATCACGAATAGATAACCTTCTCTACGGAGAGCAATTTAACTAGTGCAAAATACAGATTACAGAAATTTAAAAGTTTAATTGTTATCGTATTTGTTGCTTCGATTGGTTTACATGACATAGAGTTCTACAGCACTCGAGCAGTGCACACGAATACCCATAAACTTTTCTTTTTGTACCTACTAGCATAATTATTTATTAGCAGTCATTCGACAAAATGCCTATTAATTTAATATACAGTGTGGCGATAAAGTTTGGAACCAAGACCTTATTTGATTAATACAAATTAAAAAGAAAAAAATCTCGGACAGGTCAATTTTATTTTCTTGAATGACAGTTTTTGGCATATAAATTTTAGTTGTAATATCATTTGTTTTCCCGCGATGACGTCACCACCATGTTTTTTAAATGACAACCCTAATTTTTTTTAGTTTTTGAAAGATGTACCCACCACTTGAATGATGATCTAAAAAAACTACCTTGCATAACAGTTTTCTCGAGAAAAAGTCACATTTTTCCAATATAATCAAATTTTATTTTTAACAACACGACCGTCTAAAAAGCAAACAAAAACATAAAACAATCTACTAAATTAAAACAATGTTTATCTTAAATGTTCGAACTGTAGTCCTTCTGCCACCTGACATTCCCCGACACGAGTGTAAACACTTTGAACGCTACGATTAATCGTATCAGGGTTGATTTGTGCGATTTCATCGCGAATTGTTTCCCGTAAATCTTCCAAATTATCGGGCTTATTAATGTAAACCCTTGATTTAAAACAACCCCATAAAAAAATCTATTGGTGGTGGTCAGGAGAACCAGTGGCCATTCGATTATCTCTCTTCTTCCTATCTATCTTCCCAGAAAAGTGAGTCCAGATATCTACGTACATCTTCGGCAAAATGGGCAAGCGCACCATCTTGCTGAAACCAAATACTCGGATGGACCATATTTGCATTTTCATTATTTGGAAAGAGGGCTGTCAGAGCTGGCAACTGGCCCGATAATTTGGAAGATTTGCGGCAAAGAATTCGCGATGAAATGGCACAAATCAGCCCTGATACGATTCATTGTAGCGTTCAAACTTTAAGATAAACATTGCTCAATTTAGTAGATTGTTTTATGTTTCTGTTTGCTATTTAGACGGTCATGTTGTTAAAAATAAAATTTGAATTTATTGGAAAAATGTGACTTTTTCTCGAGAAAACTGTACAAGTAGTTTTTTTTAGATCATCATTCAAATGGTGGGTACATCTTTCAAAAACTAAAAAATAATGAGGGTTGTCATTTAAAAAAAATGGCGATGACGTCATCGCGGAAAAACAAATGATATTACAACTAAAACTTGTACGCCAGAAGCTGTCATTCAAGAAAATAAAATTGACCTGTCCAAAATTTTTTTCTTTTTAATTTGTATTAATCAAATAAAAGCTTGGTTCCAAACTTTATCTATGTCAAGATAGGTACATATGTAGGTATAGATTATTATACATATGTATGTATGTTATGTATTACTCAGAAGTTTGAATCAACTCATTACTTTTAAGTGTTATTGTTTTTCAAATCGCATATGCAAAGATTAATATTTTGAGATTAAATTATAGTGTAATATTCCTCCTTGTATTAATTCGCTACTTTGTGCTATACGTTGTAATTGAAACTGTTTTACTCATTGTCAGCGTTTTTTATTAGGAAATCATACACACTTACACGATTTTGTCTATTATTGCGTTATCCCTCCTTTGACCCATTAACTTATTATAAGCATTACATCCCTAAGCTAACAAGCTGTAGTGCTATTATACACTCAAAGTTAATTAGTTACTTTCACTGCCGCCCTAGTAATGAATTATTTAGACACTACTTACTTCTTCATTTATATGCACATAAACAAAATGTGTTAATATTTCTATAAACATTTTAAAATTTAGACTACTAGAGATTTAGTAAAAAATACATAAAAATTGTGTGTCTAAAGTACAGAATGGAAACTAATTGGAATAGTTCCATATTGTGTATGGTAATATGAACGATGTGTGAATATTGATTATCTATATACTAAAATTGTTCTAAAAATATATCTTAACAACATTCAGAATATTTTCATGTATGCATGTTCTTAAATCTACAGTGATAAAAGTAGCATTTACTTTTTTTCAAAAAAATTCTTGGAATAAAACCTATTCGTATTTGTGAAACTGGGTATTAAAATTTGTGTATACATAAATGTTTAAATTATAACTGTAGTTGTGATAAGATAGTCGTTAAGATTTGAGTAACCCACACACTTCATTTCAACGTTACATACATACATACATACTTAAATAGTAGTTAAATGTGACAATATTAACAAATGCTAAGTAGATGCATACATATGTCAGTCTTTTATGCATGTTTACTGATTACTAAACCGAAGCCTAATTTTAGAGCTCAAAGATTTTTCACGATTTTTAGTAATGAAGTAAATACTAAACTAAGATATGAACATGGAACATGATATTTTTATGTTCAATATGATCAAAGCGGACATAACCTCACTTTAGCGTCTGCGTTATATCAGTACCTACCATATGTAAACAAATCACGTTCATCTTTTGTTCTGTGCTGAACATGTTGCTAATAAACATTTAATCATGATTTGAAAATCATGATCCAGAAATTTACAAATAGAAAGTTGCTATAGTTTTGTCGTTAATCTAGTTTCCGAAAACATATGTATGTTTTAGGTTACTACACTTTGTTATGAAGTAAAGTGCAACATTACATAGGAAGGACGCATACATATTGTATCTGCAGGTAGCCGTATTCGAGAAGCAATGATGTCAGTATGATATATTCGAAACATTATTCGTAACCTTTCAACATTGGTCGTTACAAACTACGTTCTGGAATGTATAGAAACGTATATGTATTTTTCTGATCTTTATGTACTTATCTTATTTTCCAGATATTTTTTCCACTTCTAGGTCAATTCAAACACTATTAATTGGATTAAAGATCTATTTATATTATTATTAATTTACCAGAGGCCATTTTCAACAAAAACTATAAATTCATGACGTGAAACTTTAAACTTAGATAACTTATTAAGTTACTATTATTACTTTGTTCATGTTGATATGTTGGATTTATGCTGAATAGCCTATGCAATTAAGAAGTAAGTATTAAATAGTATATTATAATACAAATGTATAAGTAAGCGTTTAAAGCACGCGCTACATGTTTAAAACCACGACGCGAAGCGGAGTGCTTTTAAATGGCGCAAGTACTTTAAAGGCACTTATACACGCGTATTATACGCTATTTTTTATTATACCTGCACTACAATGCGAAAATAACAAAAAGAATAGAAGAATTGGCGCATTTTACAAAGTAGCGTCTGGTTCTACTTTTTAATAATGAACATAGAAACGGTTAGCACTTATTGTTGATTGGTTGCTATGACATTTATGTCAAATTTGAGTATAAATATGAGTGGAGAGATTTCTTCGGAAGTTGAACGATTAGCTAGGCAAGCCGAATTGAAATTAATTCCACAGAAATCAAAAATTGCATATTATAAAGAATATGAGAAATTATTAGCTTGGATGACAAAGAAGAATTACCACACTGTGGACGAAACATTGATGCCATTGTGGCGCGATTACTGTCATTACTGTCATATGTAATGACAGTATATATGTTGTTGCCTAGGCGACTTTAAATCACCCCGGTGTTTTAATGGCCCGTTTTCGCACGCAAATAGGTTCGAGATACCAACATTATGATGCAGGTATAATAAAAAAGTACTTAACTGGAAATTGACAAATGGTTTTCATTTGTTTGACCACCTACTTTTCGAAAGAGGCTCTAATCTACGTAAGCGCGCAGTTGTCACTTAATTATCGCTTTATATCTTTAATTGATTAGATAACTATGGCATGAGTTATATCGTTATAAAGAGTCTTATTTTACGTTTTAGAATATGTAATAAAATTGGGTACATTCTATTTAAACTGTTAAATATAGTTGCTACATCTAAGAACGCCTTTTATTCTATAGCATTATGCCATTTCTGCAACAGTATCCAGGGTATCTGCTATGACAGCCCAAACAGACTGTATAATAGAAAATGTTTCAATAAGAATTTTTGTTCTAGGGTTTTAATATTTACATTACTAATTGATCTTACTGGTTGATTATTTCGGTTTCAATATTATAAACAGTTATTATTTCTGGTGTTATGCTTAATCAACTACAAAAACACGATAGTCCGACAAGCAATACGATTTGGAAGCTACTGAAGTGGAACTCACCACAAATGATATAAATTGAGCCAAATGAATGTTGAATCTCCAATCTAAAATTATAAGATTTTGAAGGACTTAAAATAAGTAAATTGTAACTTGTTTAAGCGCTAAAATTAATAACTCGTATGAAAAGTTATTCTCAGAAGAAAGAATGATTAACTCTTATTTTAGGATCAACGTTAAAAATGCATCCTAGAAGAAAGTTTGTGTTGCATGCACGGTATGTTCACTTCTGTGGCAACATCGCCATGGAAAATTGGAATTAAAAACTTGTCAGAATATCTTACTCCTACCAACGCAAAGATATTCTTTTATATATCGAAAAATTAAATTGCAAGAAAACTGCATGCATGCCATTGCAACGAAAATCTCACCTAAAAGTTAGTGTAACTTGACCGTAAACCTTCCGTTGCTCAACGAATTCTGGGTCGACGAGTAATACTCCTTGGACACGGTCAATTTTACCAGAGGACACTACTAAGTCTCTTGAACTTAAATAGAGTGTTAACTTATTGTTTGGAGACGACTTTTTAAATACTCTGAAACAAAAGAAAATTGCATTAGTACTAATTCTAGTTGTAGTAGTATGCTTATAAGAAAATATTAACTAATTACATTTCACATAATGGTAAAAACAAAATGTAGCCAAGAATGTACAATTACGAATCAATTTCAGATTTTCATAAAAATATTGTAAGATTACGTTTCCGTTTTGTTTAGAACAGAATATACATAGTCGTTAGGATTTGTAACCGTAGCCATGCTTGGCACTTAGCACACATAATTGGAATATTATCTTTCATCAACCGGTATAATAGTCTACCTTTTTTCTATCTTCATTGTAATTTAGGCCTTATTACATCTAATGGATTATTAGATGTTCTACAAGATGTAATGATCAGCTTTCTGTTGTACCTACTTTATTTTCAAAGCAAAAAAGAAATCTAACCTAACCTACTCTTTTATGTAGAAGGGAAGTACTCTTTTATTTGTAAAATCACATTCGCTTTTTTATATTATAAAATCAGCGAGAATATTTATATAATATTTCGAGGCAACTGTAAAAATCTTAATGGTCGAAAATTGAGAGAAAATACGATAGATAAGGACATTACAGGAAATTACATAAACTGTATAAATGCAGTGAAGAAAGCTTACTGAAACATAGAGTTTTTCTTATGTCTTAACTCCTATCTGTCTGTAAATTAGTATATGAACCACTCGCTTAACTATGCACTTAACTGTTATTTGCAATCTCTTATTTATAGAAATCTATTATACGTGATATTACTGAAAAATGAAGCACGAAAATATTTTTAAAATTTCGATAATTTTAAAACTGCAAGTTAAAAATGCCTTATTATGTATGTCCTTTAGTTCTGAGAAAACATACATATTTGTTATTTTTTCTTACATATTGATGTCCACGTCGTTTTAACTTTTATTATTAACCCATGAAGTATCTTTCACATTATCACTTATCATTCACTCGCTTTCGTTTTTGAGATTCCTTCCAGCTCTACATGCAGCATGGTTATACTTTTCTTCAGAGATCACATTTTCAGAGGGTAGAATCTATCCGTTCTTAAAGTTTCTTTAGTTCGATTAGAGAATACAGTTCATCTTTATAGAACCAAAAAGTAATACTCCTACTATATTTAATAGTCGTGGTCTGAACGCTGCCAAACCACTAGCATTTTTCCCAAATTAAGAGACGAAAGGAAAGATCTATCGATTGTAGTAGTTCAAATAACATTCTCTACTTGAGCTAATATGTACTTACATACAGGGTGGTCCTTAAGTTCGTCGCGAAATTTTAGGGTGCAATTCCTTGGATAATCTCCAGAGAAAAAGTTCCTATAAACATATGTCCTAAAGTGCTCCGTTATAAAGATACAGGCTGATTTACTACACCAAAAGCAATTTTTCAAAAATTTAGAAAACAGTTTATGTTTACGGCATTTATTTGTACTTACGTAACTGTCATACTTACTGTTACTTAACTGTTATACTTAATTTGAAATATTAGTATCAAATATGTTTGCCTTTGTATGTATTTAAAAGAAGTTTCTATTGCATAGCTGCTTTTCCACTAGCCAAGGGTGTGATACTTTTCTTCCCAGAAGCGGTTGAGGTGTTTATGTAACAAATCTCTAACCTTTTCTAGTATGTTGGAGCCGGTGAGACAATTATTACAAGACAACATATTTAGTATGTGCGACTGACAGCTGTATTACATTCTTTAGTGAATAAGAAAAATGCTCTCACAATTTTAATACAATACAATATTATTGCCGTCATCATGTTTGCAGATTTAACCCTTTCCGTTTATACATTTGATTCACATGCTCCAATTCGCCTAATTCCAGAAAGATTTACAACGCAATGGATTATAAGGAAAAACAATTCTTACTTCAAATATTTCTTTCGCAAACCGTCACTTAGAAACAATTGGAAATTTCGTAAAAGGCTGACTGTTTAAATAAGCATCGTTGATATTCTAATCGCTCCCTCTACATAATGTTGCTCTAATTAACAACTACATTCTGCATAATCTTCTTGATACTACGGTCGGTACAGTCTTCATCACATTCTATAAAACTTTCACACTTGTTTTTTACCCAATTGAATTTCCTTTTAAATCGATTGATGCGCACCAACTAATGAAACTAATTTCTGAAGAAACTTGTGCCTGCCGACGTAACCTGTTAACTATTAACACACTGAAGCTCTGCTGTCCCGTTTTTATTTTTCTTTCCCTAATCTTTGCCAATCTTTCTAACGTCTAGTTGAGAATTATTTCCCTACTTCGTGGAAGAAAGGTTGTGCAGGACCTGTTTCAACGTCGACAAATCCTTTGACTCTTGAATCTTTGTCCAATCAATGTAATACTTATCATGTCCCTTTTGTGTTGATATTGTATCGATTGATTCTAGTTTATTAGAAACAAACAATATTCTATTTGTACATAATGCATATAATGTAGTAAATGAGTATTTTTGCTTCCCTGTGCAAACCCTTTAAAAGATTCCTCCAAATTTTAAAAATTTTTAAAGTCAAAATTGTTAGCTATTTTTCTCAATACTTTATTTTGAAAAGCTCAATCGTACATGTTATTATGAACAATTCTTCTAGCAGATAGTAACGTGCTTTCTAAAGTTAGCTATGTGATTTGTTGTCACTGTAGTTCGTAGGACGCTGTCGGTAAATACATATATGCTAAATTTTAAAAAAATGTTTAGTAAAGTTTTTCTTGTTTAAAACTTTTAGTATAAATGTGAACGCATAGTAATGATAGCCACACTATGTACCATTACATATTTTTCTATTCTACTTTACGTATACGCAGAGCTTATAATTTATTCTTATCCGATATATACAATTATAAGAGCGGGAGATAAGCGTATAAAAATTAATACAAAATTTAAATTGTCTGGAAGACTAGTTTAAATATAGAATTTATAACACACCAAGAAAGTAACAACCTAACCATCTATTTCTAAATACATTTTTAAACCGACTATTATGAAGATTAACTTAATCTGTTAAACGAAGACATACAATCTTCCTTAATCTCTTTCCTCAATTTGATTGAATTAAACGGAGGAACCGCGTTGTTGATAGAATTATACGTCCTCTAACAGTTGTTATTCATATCTATTGTTTGTTTTTTTTATAATTGTGATACGCCTAGTACACTTCTAATTTTTTTCAAAAATGAAAGCAGTTAAATTACGGTTACACATCATGACAGCGTATACCATATGAACGCCTGCGGGCGGTCGATACTGTCGATACCTGTGTACTATTGTATTGGCAAAAATAGTTTGCTGTAACTTAGTTCAGCGGTACGATTTCCTATCGAACGGGCGATCTATTTAACTAATAACTATCTCTAGTTATTTCCGCAGGATTTTCACCGTAAAATTGTTTACCATGCATATTTTCTGTTCCGGCGTAAAATATTCCATTTTTAAAAGGACTGCTACCACTCAGAACGAGCGTTATTGAGAAATGTGTAAAGGAGTGAGCGCTAGGACGTATCAATTCAACTGAAATATGCATGCTAGTATGCGACAACAATTGTTTGTCTATCTCACTCATAGTCTGCATAGATAGACTTGATTTTTTTGCTCGCGATCGTCCGCTCGATACGCCAATACAATTATACAAAAATTTCCAACATATGCCGTACGATCTTGCAGTTCCTTTAGTTTTGTTGCATACTTTGTTTTTCATACACGAGAGGATAGCCAAAATTACGAGCTTCAGGTGCAAATTCACAGGTTGCAGTTGATCTGTTATGAAGGCTATACTTAAATATAAGTAACGAAGAGAAATTGAAAGTGAAGCTAAGTAACCTACTGGCCTCCTAAAATCACTGAAGCAACTAATACTCAGCTGGAATAAATCAGGTAATAAAAGTGATTTTATCGTCGTTTGTTATCTTCCAGTAGAATTAGCAATAATTTTTGCAGTAATCCCGAATACCGTAAAAGTTCAGTTTTTCTAACAATGTATACCTACTGGTCAACACAATCGAAGGCCTTCGATAGGTCACAATATGTCAATACCAAGTTCTCGCTTTTATCAAAGGCTGTCGTTGCTGGGCTAAATGGTTGACTTATTTTTATGTATGTTTAAAGCTTTTTAGGTTAAAAACGAAATCACGTGATACGAAGCCAACGCTTGGTCTTGTTTCATTGTACTCTCGTAGCGCGGTGATTGCAACAATAGACCATGAGCGCCTATTATAGGCAGTTTTTGTGTTTATCCTTTTTGGTATCTTTAGACGTTGTATTTAATTTTAGTGCTTTTTCTTTTTCCAGAAAGAGTGTTTCAAACTCCGAAAAGAAAAAAACTATGGAACTTTCTATACATTGCTGGCTTGTTGCCTGAAAGTATCACTGATTTTGTTCCAAAGTTTTTGTAAGTTTATCATTTTTGTTTCTTACTTTCAAAACATTTTGTATATTGGTTGCATTAGTCTTCACCACTGTTATTTGCTGGGTAAATGGTATGACATTTAGGGACAGTCTGACTGTGGGTTAAGACTTCTGATATTAATTGACATTGGCCTTTTGTGTTGCCAATGTTTTTTATGCAAGTTGCTGAAGTCGCTATTAAGCTTGATGGTTCGTTGAAAACGTCTTGCATGCCAAATGCAGTTTAACACTCCAAAAATAAGTTTCTTAATAAGAGTCAGATATAAAATTTATATTAAAATCGCCACATAACATAATTTTATCATTTTTAAATTTTTCATTTCATTCCTATAGGTTGATCTATACACAGCGATTGCAATATTTTTTTGCTTTTTTCGAGATTGCTCCTCCTAATTCGATATTTTTCTCAACGCAATATGTTTGCAGTTATAATTGCTCGAATAGCAAACTTTGTTTGTATGTACCTAACTATGTCTTTAAGGCTAAAACATTATGAAAGATTGGCGGTTATCTTAGAACTTTCGTTTCCAATTTTTGTCCCAGTTCAATAATAACTCAAAGAAAATGGAGATACAATATTTGGTTCGTTCAGTAAGTAACATGTAAGTTAAGAGCACGTCTTTCAGCATTTAATAGAATGTTTACTTAAATGTACCCCGTCTTTGTGGATACTTAGAATCAACCAAATGTAATTTACTGTAATTTATAAACCAAGATACATTCGTCAGTAATCTATGTATATTAGATTAAATCCACTAAAATACGCCTAAAATCAAAATAGGTCTACGGGTTAGTTAGTTAAAATACTAGTTACCTAGTCAAGTCAGTTCGATCTCTGCTTATTTCCATCATTTCTTCTTGAATATTTTGATATATGTATGTAGGTATGCGAGTTTAAAAATTAAAAATAGGAACTATACGTCATACTATCAACGATATAGCACTCTTGAAAAGATCAGTGGTGTTTTCGCATTAAATTGTATGTACTTATACAATCATCGTACCAATAAGACTTAAAACGGTTAAATTATGCATTTCTGATAATTCACAACAATCAATTCAATTTTCTCGTACAACTCATATAATTAATGTCATTACACTTAATGGAAGCGAAGCCGCATCAGTTCTGTTTCATTTAAAGCGCTTCGTTTGGTCAATGCATTTATTCTACTTAAAACAGAACGCGCCTACACTTTTAGTCATTAACGAAAAACAGTACAATATTTATTTGTTATAAATCTCGAGATTATTTGAATTAATAAAGACTCAAACAACTGTTTTATATTACGGCAACTACGTATTATTGTTAATATTTCTATTTTTACAGTTCGGTCCATACATGTAAGTACATACACTACCAACCTTAAGTTTAAGAGCACCATAAAAAAGTATAGTGTTACTATGAAATAAAGTAGATTCTTGAGCTTTATAAAAAAAATCGACGTAGGTATTCTAATAAAACTAAACACTAAATTTCTAAATATGCTATGCTTATACAAATTATATTTTGCTCTCGTCAAAATAGCTTCCTTTCTGCTTGATGATGACGTTACAAATGAGAGGCATGCGGTGGATTAATTTTTCAAAGTAGTCCTTTTCGACAGTGTTCCATGCATTTGGAAGGCAATCCAAAGAATTCCCTTGCCTTTAGGTACTGTTTTACGTGTGTACATCATGGTCCAAATAATCCTATAGTAACCCAATCGGGTTACAGTCGGGACTTTGAGGTGGCCAGGTCACTAATGTCAGAATTCCTTCTTCTGATTTTGTTCAAAATAGTTCTTTACTACCTTGGTGGTGTGTTTCGGGTCGTTGTCCTGTTGGTAAACGAATCCTTCGACTATCATAGCAAGTCCTGCTGTTATTCCGTGTTCCTGCGGTATGTGCAGATACACATCTTTTGTCATTTCTTCAGTAATTTGGATCAACTTTCCAACAAAACGGGCCCATCCCTAGAGCTAACTTTACCCCCACAGTTTTTTTATTGTTTTTACAACATACTCATTCAACAGCCTTTCTTTGACACGACGGCGAACAAATGTGCGACGTTTACTACTAAAAATTTCGAACTTCGACTTGTCGGTCCATAAAACGTTTTTCCACTGCTCAATTGTCTAGTTTTTATGGATGTGTGCCCAAGAAAGTCTTTTTCGTTTACGTTGGGCGGAAAGACGTAGTTTCTTGTTGGCAACCTTTCAACCCAGCTTCTGCTAAGTATCGCTTAACAGTTGTTACGCCAATTATTTTCCGTAGATGCACATTAAAATCTGCGGCGATTTCAGGAGCTGTAAGTCGTCAATACCTATCGCAAACACAGCACTCTAATATACTTGTCTTCACTGCTTAAAGTTGCTCTTGGCCGTCCACAGTTTCTTCCATACTTTTAATTGTTTGTCGCACGCAATATTCGGAAACTTTCAATCGTGCAATTTCTCTTTTGGAAAGATTCATTTCATATAAGGCTATGATCCGTGATCGTTCCAAAAGGGTTAACTGCTTTCGCTTCGCCATTTGACAACAAATAACTTAAAACAGAATTTAATATCATCACTTCTTTGCAGTATCACGTTCGTCAAACTAATCAACCGAAATAAATGAGTACAGAACCAAATATTCAAATGTAAATGGGCGGACTATTTCCTAATTACACAGATAATAATCCTCTAATATCTAGAACTCTAGATCACTATCACCCACAGGACACCAAACACTGGGATAAATGCCAACGCGTTTCGACAGCAATGCTGTCATTATCAAGGCGATAATAAAACTCAGTTTTAAAATCAGTTTTATTATCGCCTTGATAATGACAGCATTGCTGTCGAAACGCGTTGGCATTTATCCAAGTGTTTGGTGTCCGGTGGGTGATAGTGATCTAGAGTTCTACTTCGGCACCAAGAGATCCAGTGAATATTTCTCTAATATCTACTTCAGATTAAGCAATTACGAACCCCCAACTGTTTAGGACCTCAATTG
>SMLS01070166.1:0-22037 GCA_004785975.1 Popillia japonica
ATGCGGTTATAAGCTTGGCTCCAAACTTTATGACCACACTGTATACAGTAATCGCTTTGCTATGTGGTGATATTGTTGCTAAGTAATGTTTTGAAATTTTTGAATTCGTGCCGAGTTACATTTTTAACCTTTATAAACTGATATTTCACTGACTTTTGCAGTTTGCAGTTTAGACAGGTGTGTCGATCCTGGTAGAAATCTTTATTTTCGATTGCTTTATTGATGTAAATTAAATTATATTTACTAGAAATGTCTTCTTCAATAACATTACACATGAAAAATATAAATGTATGGGGAAGGTAGGTAGTCTTTGATATACGCCGAAGATTTCGTAGATGCTTGGTGCAATTCTTTCTGCCGAGTTGTCTTAGAATATAATTCCATATTTTGACGGCGACTGCACCAGCCCCATAGCATTCCTGCAAAACTGGCTGGATACCTGCACTATGCACTATTACTTTTGTGAGCTGTAGTATCTGCTATGTGCTTCAACCGGAAATTTAATTTTCATTCTAAAACAGAAGCCAGTCTCAGTAATTGTAAGTACACACTTCGCCACTAACAAGGAAACACAGGCAAGTAGTGGTGACCGATTTAAATGAAATTTGGTGGGTTTGTAGACTGATGCAGTGTAAGAACAACGGCAACTTTCATAGATGCTAAATCGCCCCTTTCCGGGGGTGGGGGCGACCAAGAGCCAACGATACCTTTCGGTATTTGCTTTAATATCTCCAAAACTAAAAGACTAAAAAAAGTTAAGGCAAATATGTATATAATAAACTTAGCTTGCGTATTTGACATAGCTGATGTCACTATGTGTCATCTATGGCGAAATATATTATTATTATTATTATTATTATTATTATTATAACTGTTTTATGAGTACTAAAAGATAGCAACAATAGTTTAGAGTTCTTGTTTTCCTGAAACGACCCCCACCCCATATATTTTTTTTAACTATTGTCGTTATCTTTTGACATGTCTTATAGTTTTGGGGATATTAAAGCAAATAGCGAGAGGTAGCGTTGGCTCTTGGTCGCCCCCACTCCAGAAAACGGGCGATTTAGCATCTATCAAAGTTGCCGTTATTCTTACACTGCATCAGTCTACAAACCCACCAAATGTCATTTAAATCGGTCACTACCACTTACCTGTGTTTCCTTCTTAGTACAGCAATTTGTTATATTGAAGATTCCAGATATCCTTAGCGTAATTAAGTATATCATAAACGTTTGTGTAAACCAAAGAAATTACAGAGCTTATATTTGTGAACGACTAATGAAATCCGGAAATCTAAATGATTTGATCGATGTAAAATAGATATGACGATTGAAGAGTAATTTCCTGTTAAAATCACACCTAAATCCTTAAAATCAGACACATATTCCAATACATTAGTGCCCAACAAATATGGGAAATTTTAAATTATATTTTTAATTTTTTTGTGGTTTAAAAGTACCTACATAGTGCCGGACGTGGATTATAGTACATATGTAGTACTAAACTACGGTATAGATTCATTCTAAATTACATTGTAAAGTAACATAGTTTTTTGTCAATAACAATGTTTTTATTTGTAGTTCCAATTTGTATTCAAATTTAGTTGACTTCTTATGTAGAAGTACGCGTCTATTTTTTTTTATTTCTCTATACAGCTAATATTAATGCTCAATCTCTGTTACAAATAGCTGCTCAAAATAAATATCTGTCGCAAAAATTGTTACAATGGTTTTTTTTTATTAACCACATTAATAAACTACTAATAAATAATAAAAATATAATTTAAAATTTGTTGACACTGCTCAAGATTTAAGACTTCTGTGTCCGAGGAATTTTTTAGATTGGGAAAGCTTGCCGTAGTGAAAGGTGCTAGCACGGGTGGCATTCCGGTAGTTTTCCTGCACAATTGTGCTGTTAACTCGGCTTATTCACTTATAGATATGTTTAATATGGCGTTTGCAACAAGGTGTTTCCGTCCAATTGAAGAAATCTCATGTTGTATCTGTTTTCAAACCTGGGATTACGGAAATTACCGTCTGATTTCTATATTCTCTACTATATCGAACGTTTTCGTTGTTTAGTTGTACAGACATATGGTATGATTATTTACTTTCATCATTTAAAAGTAGAATTTCCGAATAGCACGGGTTTTTCTGCAGTAGATCTGTAGAATCTAATCTATAGCATTATTCTGATTACATATGATACAAGATGTTTGCATAATCGTATACAAAACGATTCCGTTTTGTCTTTGACTTTGTTTCTGTTACTTCAGGAATTGCTGAGGGCTCTCACCTTGGCCCAATGCTTTTTATTATGTACATACATTAACGATATATTCACTTTTTTTTCAATCTTTTGTCAGTTTAGTACATTATTTGATGAATTTAACCTGCAGTTGGATTACCTATATGTACATATTTTCCACTTTTAGGTTAAATAAATCCCTATTCGATTCAAAACCAATTTATTTCAGAAAATAAATTCGGTGCTGTATAGGATTATGTTTACAATTTCACGAACAAAGTAAACTATTTTTAAATTGTAAATATATAATCATAAGAATAATGATCAATGTATTTTTTGTCAAGCTTTAACACTCTTTTTTAGGGGAAAATAAAGTTTCATTTGACCCAAAAGTGGAAAAAATATCTGGAAAATAGATAAAGAACATCAGAGAAATATGTACATTTAATGGCTACTTGCATACAATATTACAAAAACTTTAGATATTTCCAGGACAAACTACTTTTGTGTAAAAATGAGTGAATATGTAAAAGGATCAATGATGCCATGGTTTTTTTTTACTCTGGTAGATAGATACAGACACCTAAAAGCGATAAATAATAGAAATATCGCTAATAAATAACCACAAAAGCAGATTTGCAATAAAGTATTTGCTAGAGATAACTTTCATAACTTTGCATTAGCCTGGTAATAATACTCTAATCGAACTTCAATATTGCAACCACATTCATATCTGTATTCTAAATAGTTATTTCATTCTACAACGTTTGTAATACTAAACTGATTTATTCTCCAACCTGGGGATCTCCCTTATTACGAGAGATAAAAATTTGATTAAATGGGATGAAATTCTACTAGGTAAAATTGTATTGAACCTTATAAAAAAAACTTTGGATATTTAACGTGGTTCAGACGCAGTGAAAAAAAGGGAATTTTTGAGATTTTTATTTTTTTTAAATAACATATATTTTCAGAGAAAGTAATTTTCACTTTCTTAATACACTTTTCAATAGGAATCTCCTGATGTGTTCAGATTCAGAACATGTCATGTAGTTGACTTACAACTGTTAACTTCATTTTCTCTTATAGGGCTCATAGTTGGCTATAATATATTTAAAAAGGGCTTTTTGTTCTCTTTCAAAAATGTTTTTTGACATACCTATCTAATATGAAAACTCGTGACCAAAAAACAAAAAAAGTCTTATTTTTACATTAGTAGATGAGAGCATCGATCGCACTTTTAAAACGAAAACGATGGCTCACCAAAAATTTCATGTCCTATATTCAGTAGCAAAATGCTTAACTATTTTATGTATCCTTATTAAAATTTAAGCTTACGAGTATTTGAGACGGTCAACACCTGGTTATCACGAAAGCAAGATTTCGTGTAGGCTACTACAAGCAGTCCCCAACGATAAATGTATTATTAAATAATAGTGGACACTGATATATACTGCTTACACGCCAATATATCGTGAGAATAAAATGACTTTCTTAAATATAAGTGCTGTTACTAAAGATTATTTCAAAATACAATTCTTTGTATTGAAATGGGTTGGAATTACATTAAAACCGCTAGAAGAAACTACAAGAGATTCTATTTACAAGTTTTATATGGTATTTATAGTGGCACTTGTATACATCTATTTTCCTTTTACTGAAATACATGCTCTGGTGACAGATGAAGATTTTGAAAGCGCAACTAACAATCTAGCGTTCTTATTAACTCAGATCTTAGGTAAATTAATTAAGCTATTGTTGCATATCAACCAAATAAATAAAATGAATAGCCTAACTACCTAATACATTTTTCCATTTCAAAATACAAATGTAGTCAATTATAAACACTAATAGTAATAGGTAGTAAAAGTTGTTGCTATATCTACTCTATGAAAACTTTTTTAACGTTTAGTAACTTGTTTTCACAATGTTTTTCATACGATTTATTTTCAGATTCCAGATAAATATTTAGGTTTTTCATATTATCTACTTTTTGTGTTCCTTTAATTACCATAAAATTTCCACAGATGAACTTTCAGTCTCAACAAGACATACTCTTATCGCCGAGACACTTATCCTATTTTTCTGGGGAATCTTCTCCAAAATGTCCACACTGTCACTAATACAGGCTTAGTGACAGTGCTTAGGATGTTTATTAGTGCAACTAAGTTGTTTCTCTTATTTTCATATGCTCTAACTCCTTCCACATATATACATCTAAAAACTACTTCAAGCAATTATAGTTTCCTCTGGCAAAATATATTTGCATGGCAGATGAAAGTTAAGTTTTTTGTAGTTCATCTAGTTTATGAGTTTTGAAAATTTGAAAAATGGCGTTTTTTGCACTATTTACGATCAGTACAATCCATTCCCGACACCTCCATATACGTTGCGGGTTTCTGCAGATGCCAATCAACCAATACGTACCAAATGGCATGTAGCTTTAACAATACCATGCACTTATAGACAGTATTTCAACAATTTAAGAGTTTTTCATGATAAAGTGGTCATTTTAAATAAGTTTTATGTAATACATATATGAACAATTATCTAGTTTGTCTCTGATCAAGAACAGAATTGTACAACTTGAGACATGCTCCATTTAGTAACAGTAACAATAGTAAAAGCCATTTAGTGGACGTTCTGTTTAAGTTTATGCTATATATTTAAATGTCTAAATGTGTATAATGTATAAGAAATATATCTTACTGATATAATTTTGAAGACGTTCCTAAGATGCTTATTTATAACATTCATAAAACTTCTTTTAAATATATAAAAATGGCGTTTTAGCTAGAAATGTCATATAACAAGCAAATGCAATTCAGTGCTTTATATTTTGTTAAAATAAATGTTATGAAGATTGTAAGCAATAGTAATATAAATTAAAAAGCGACTTTTATGTGAAATTTACGCTACTACAGATGTATGAAGGCTCTTTTTAACGTAAAGGCAGTATTAATAAATTTGTTGCAGATGGTTGTACGAATACTTATTTGCAAACTGCTTATCTGGATTCAAGTACTAATACTAATAATGTGTTAGCTAGAATTGTAATGGACGGAGGAAGTATCTTTTCACGAAATTATTTTGACACAATTGTATCAGTCTAGTAAACAAAAAATAGCAATGGTGTGTTTGCAAAGTAAAAGAGTTACACTATGAAGATTATGTAACCAACCGTTGGTTTATATCAAGAATCAGCACCCTGAACAAAACGTCAAGAGAACGGCCATAAAAGTCACCAGAATTTTATTTGTTACTTAGCCAACCCCATTGTAATTAAGAGTTTACACTACGCATAAACTAGCTGCTATAAACTTAAATAACATACCGATATGCGAAGGAATCTTGAATCTGATTCAAGCAGACGATTGCTAGAAATTAATAGTAGTCGAAAGGATTAATCGGGGAAACAAAATTCAGTTAGAAATAACACGATTCTGGCAGTGAATATAAATTATAATAGAATCTACATTCATGTTTCATGGTATCGACCTAGATTTAAATCTTTAAACCATTCCTGTTTTGAGCAGCAATTTAGTTTCGGAACTGTGACCAATTTCAGATAAAGTTTTTCTTCTCTGGTTATACCTAAGAGTTATAAAGAGTTTGAATGTTAGCTTCGGCGATTGTAGATCATTGGGCTAGGATTTGTTTTTCGGTCGAGTACCTAGCATTTCCTCAGAATCTCTCAGTCTTATGTGGGCTTCCGAATGTTGATCGCATTACAATAGTGTACAATACAAAAGTAAAAATAATATAAAAATCACAAAAATAAATAAATAAAAAGAAGTTACAACTCGATGGTTTACTACTTATGAAAGTGGCTTATCTAAAAAAGAATGGTGGATGAGTTATGTTTTCGGTTTTCGCCTCTAGCATGGTTGACACGTCAGTGACCTTCTGACCTGACATCGCTAATCCAAATTTTAATTAGTAGATTTTTGTTTCCAGCGTAGTTGTCAATCTGAGTTATAATAATAATAATAGCGTTTATTGTCCAACAGAACAGGAGTTCCAATAATATGACAAAATAAAAAAAATTACAGAATGTGTGCAGTAGCACAACAAGAAAGAAGGTACAAAAAGAACAATAATGTAAAACAATAACATACCAACTAAAACTAAATCTATATCTTAAAAATAAACTAAGGGCAACAAAATTAGTGTATATATAATAAAAATAAGACAATGTAAAAGTGTACAAATCGACGAAATTAAATAAGTTAAATTAATAAAATGAAGTGCTAGAGTAAAAGGGATCACCACAAAACAATGAGTTATCGTAACCCTCTGGCATACCTCGCTTATCTATCACTCTTGAAGAAGCCATTATATTACTCGTGAAATGTATAGTTATAAGTTCTTATTTATGTATCTATTATTGTGTTTTTTATTTTATTTTGATTTCATATTGTTTGTATTTACATTAGGTACTATGACGCAGTCAAAACCCAAAAGCCCTAATAAAAGATGCATTATTACTTACAGTACGGTAATTTTTGTCACCAGGATTGAGAAAACACATTTGTTCACGCTAAATACAGATTATGAACTGTACTGGAGTTCTGACAAGCAATAGAGCTTCGAAAATTGCCGCAGTTTGTACCCAGCATAGATTTAAAAAAGATAGAGATTCTCTACGTTTTATAGTACAACAAAGTTGTCCAAAATATTTAATTTACTACAAAGTTATCACCTATATCTGTATGAAGAATGAATCGTGATATGCTCAGTATAGCGATCAATCCATGAGGTCCATAATGCAGCAAACGACGTGCACGACAATGTTGATGAATAAGATTGAGACTCAGTTCATATTAAGCACGATTTATAAGTAATACTTTTGTATCCAAAACATACAATTTAGTACTTGACTGTTGTTTGTTGTGCGAACTTGTTTGTTATCAGCGCACCAATTAGAATCATCATTCTAATTGTTACAAAAGTAAAAACCCCCTCGAAGCTTGCTCAGGCGCTAACACCAGGAAATTTGCCAATGTCTCAACTTCTCCTTGCATCTCCTCGAATAGTCAGAAACCTAATGATACTCCCATGACTATTGACAGTAAATGATCTAATTAATAATAATAATTACTGGCGTCGATAGTTTGACATTGAACACAAATTTTTGCAGATGGCGATTTATAAAGTAGGAACGAAATTGATCTGTAATCATTGGAAACTCATTGGAAATACGAGTCTTTGCCAAACAACTACATAGCCCACTAGATTGCAAAGCATTTTTTTTTATTTGAGCACTCCCATTTTTCATTTATTTATTTCACCATACCCACTCCTAGGTCACATGCCAACACCGTACCGGAATTGAGTAGAGCACAACATATGCATACTTTCAACAATTACTAGACACATTAACTAAGGATATAGAAAAGTTCTGTAAGGATAATGAGTACTGTTTGTAGGGGTGAACTTAAGTTTTTCATTGTTAATTTAGTGCTATCAATAATTAAAATATATGTTTTTATTTCAGGAAAAATAAACATTTATAAGATATTCACGAAATAATACTCGTCTGTTGTATGGCTTAAGTACATTTGTTCTAGGACTCATTAAAATCACCTTGCTCATGATATTTAGGAAAAAAATAAGAAGATTTTGCCAACATATTGAAACCCATCCATTCATACCTGATCGAAACAGAGGTGGAGATATTGAATTTGTATATGTCGGAAAAGCTATACGATCATGTAACATTCAAGGATTCGTTTTCTATGGTTTGGCTGTAGGTACTGTCGTGCAGTTACTATGCTATGCCTTTACTAGTCCAGTGCGTATTAAGACTATCTTTGATCCGATCACGAATATGACTACAATTAAGCAAACTAGAGCATTGCCTTTTAATTGTAAGCTACCATTTGATACAGCCCAGTCTCCTTATTTTGAAATAGTTAGTGTAACTGGAACAATATTGGGAGGCAGTTATGGTTTCAGTATTGGATCTATGGATGCTATTATTTGCGGCATAATGTGCCATATTAGAGCACAGCTATTAATTTTGAAAGAATGTTTAAGAACTTTTGTAGAACGAGCAGTTTATTTAATGGTAAGTATAAAAGAGCAAATGTCTTTTCATACAAATGTCTTTTCATATTTTCAATACTTAGGTTTGATTAAAACTTTCCCATCCGCTAACTTAGTAAGAAACTGTGTACCAGTATTGAAAATGTAGACCATATGATAAAAATAAGCATATTCTGTAGTGTGTAGAAATATAGAATAGCAACTATGTACATATATGCACGGGTATGTATAATACACGGGTATGAATTACAAATAATACTTTTGGAGTCATGACCCCCACTGGGCAAGATTCTAGAAAGATAAGCTTAAGTTTCAAAACAACTTACATTCCTTTTTACGATATAATGATTAGACATTCATTCCGAAGTTTATTTATCAGTTTGAAGTGTGCTCAGCAGTGTTCATCGGCGGTTGACAAAATATAAGTATAAACGCGGGAGTCAAAGGTGGATGTTATTCAAAAATAAACCTCTAATCATAATCTACATATGTTTGTCACGTGAGACGGGAATGTAAAATTTGAATATCTAAAACCGCATATTAAAAACATTGTTATTTCTTCATATCTGACATGCCTTTTTAAGAAATTATTATATGCAATGTTTATGGCAGCATTTACTTTCCTCGTTGGATATTTTTGGTCTTATTGAAAAATGTTTATGTCATATATAGTATAAGAGCAGATAATTCGTCTGCAGATGATTTAACGCAAGCCAACTCTTCCTTATTAATCAATCGTGTATTATCCACATTTATTATTTTAATCACTTATCTTTTTAATTCTAAATGTTTCTCCACTTTTGTTACTCATACTGAGCTGCTTCGGATCTCTGAAAGCAAGATAGGTCTAACATATTTATAAATATTTGTAAATGTCTGAGACTGTGGTTTCTTGATTAGGAACATCTTCTTTTTTAAGTGATTGTTGTTGACAACTGTGCACTGCTGCCGTGAGTACAATGTCTTTACAACACCTTGCTTTGTTCCGAGTTGAAATTCGTCATCTGATTTTTATAAGACTACAGTTAGTATATTGCGAGCATCACTACGACCTCTGTCGACTTTGAGAACAGGGATTCTTATAATGTTACCTATCCAATGGCACAGGGGGATTTTTTTCTAGATGTTTTGAGCATTTTCTTAGCTTGGTCTCTTAAACTCCTTTTCGAACTTACGCGATTCTCCACAGCTAAGGCATTTCTCGTACATAAAGGGCAAACAACTTTAGAACACATAGCATGAATATGTATGTATGTCTGTTGCATTTTTTACGTGAATAAGCACTCGTTATCTCCTTGGTTCAAACACAGCACAAGAGTGGGAAACTCAATGATTGCTCAGGTTCTGCTACTAAATGTGGATAATCTAACGGTTGAATATTTACCTCAAAAGGAAGACCTTCAACATTCGCTGGCTCATCAAGAATTTCGGAACTTAGAATTCTCGTGTGTTCATCATTCGCACCAGGTCTACCGCTAAAACGGTATACCTGGCAGCACTGTTTACTCCCATGTCATCCCTTTCCTGGCTCTTGACTTTTACACACATTGGAATACCTAGGCAAAATTATATGTCATACATTACCTAAACGTTTTAGGTATTCTATAGATTGCCTAGGTATTGTATAGAATACCGGATTTTACAGATTACCTAAGTAAATGATTTCGATAATCATGTGAAAAGAACTACATTTTTATCAGATTTAGTTAGAACAATTTCCTGTTTTGAAAAATTTAAATAGGTAATGGAAATTATATCTTCAGTGTAGTATTTAAAACAAGTTTTTAATAAAAAAGAGCACAGACATCTAACTAGTCTTCAGAAGTTGGTTCACTCTAATAAAATGAAAGAAAAAAAACATTACATCCGTACCTAAAGAAGCCAGGAAATACTGGTAATAAAAAATAAGAAAACATTCTAATGAACAAATTTCTGGAAAAAATAGTAGTTAAAAAAGGAGAAATAACGTAAAAGCAGTTCTAAAACTGAAATAATACATTCCTTCAAGAACTAAATCGAAAAATATATCGCGGGGAAAGTTTAAATAAATGATAGGGTAAATCAATATGGTATTAAATGCTCAAAACGATTTCCTAACGCAAAGAATCAATACCCTATTCTATCGAAAAAGCTTCTTTGAATATTTGCAATTGTTTGTGGTGGAATAGTTTCCATACGATCGACAATTTGTGCTCGCAATTCTTCTATAGTATTAGGCCTGGTATCTCGAAAACCATAAATTGAAGTTTTCAGATACTCCCATAGATAAAAATCGTTTGGAGAAAGATCCGGTAATCTAGGAGGCCAGCGAATAGCGCTCCAGCTAGTTAGCAACCTGTTATCAAATGTGTTGTGTAAAAATTTTTGTACCGGTGCAGCATTATGCGCAGGACATCCGTCTTGCTGGAACCAAACGACATTACATCTGCTACAGTTTTTATAGCGGGAGTTACACTATTCTGCAAAAGATCTGGATATATTACTGCATTGAGATTTCGCCCTATGAAAAATGACCCAACCTAACAGGCCAGCCCAAACATTTAGTTTTACAGGGTATTGTGTTCGAGCGTCATAAGTAAGATGTCTATTCCTTTGTGACAAATACCTGGACACGCTTGGGTTATGGGTTATGGGTCATCATTGTTGCGTTGTTCAATAATTTTCTCGCAAAATTCTAAGCGTTCGTTTTTATCATTGGCAAATATTTCATTCGTTTTGCCTAGCCTATAGGAGCAGTCTTATTTTTTTAACACTCTATGAACAGTAGTGTGGATAACATCTAATTGTTCTTGCTATATTTAGCAGAGACTGCCGTGCTTGCTTTTCTACAGCGGCACAAATTAAAACGTCGCGTTGTTCGCTTTGTGGCATCTTCTCTTTTTTATGTTTAACGGGATTTAAACAGCCTCAATTTTCGAAGTTATTAATTATGCGACGAACAGTTTCAAAACAAATATCAGTTTGGAATTCATCGTTAAAAAAATATACAATATCTCTCGAGTGACATAGGTGATGCTGTCTTATCACAAATTTTTTGTGTTCAAGGGAGAATACATATATCCATAATTATTTAGAAAGCAAACAGTAAAATAAAAAAAAAAAACAAATAATCGCAAATATGCCAAAACGAATAATATAGAAAGTACCAGCGTGTTATATTTACGAAAACATCAACTACTCTATTTCGCCAACAGAATGCAACTGACCATAGATAAAGTAACGTAGAATGGCAACTCAATGTTAAAAAAACGGGCCTGAAAGCGCCCTCTGGTATTTCCTCGGAAACTAAACGTGTCACTGACCAGCAAGATTTTATTTATTTTTAAACTAAATAATCGAAATTAAATGCCTTTATGCAAGAAAGTACCTATGCATAAAGGTTGACAATAATTACCAAACAATACATATGCTCTTATTTTATTACAATAACGTATTACATTGAGATAATAACAAATTCACTGACGAAAAAAAATGCAAGATATTACTTTGCTTACTATTTTATTTCTAAATGTACACTAAACTAAATCGAATTAAAAGAAAAGTAATATAAACCCAAACAAAAAAGAATCTAATGAAAATCCGGTAGATTCAATAAAGATCACAAACAAATCGCTATAAACACACTCGCACTTTCGACAAACTTTGCTAAAAGAAGGTTTATAAAACACATGTTCACTTTCAGAAACTATAAACACAGGAACTACAGGTAAATCCGAAAACTACTTTTCCAACTACGCCCTTGTGCTGCCATCTAGTATTTCATCGGAAACTAACCTACATTCGATTCCAAACAATCCCTATAAAGATCGCACCCCGTGCAACTGACGACCTAAACTGACCTATGTTATTTTAAGGGGCTATTTTCAGTTGTTGGTGGGAAGTTTGAAATTGGGTTATTTTTACTTGCAATAATTTTTGTGAGGAATGATTATAAATAAGAATTTATTAGTGGAATATTAACATTTAATTATAGACTAGTGGACGAAGAGTACGTGACAGAAATTACGTGTTTAATAAAAAAAATATTATTTTTATTTTTTAAAGTAATGTATTTCAAGAGTTATAAACTTTTTCGTCCACTACATATGAACGGGAATAAACACGGCATACATTAATAAAAACAATTGTATGCTAAATAAAAAAGATTATTGCAAGAAACGTATTTGTTAGTAAAACAGATAACTGTAGATGAGGAGCACATAAGGACTTTCCTAATGATTTGGCAACTTCCTAAAAGAGGGACACATTATCGCCGCGGTGTCTGGGCATTGCCAACCTAATGATTTGTAATCTTACGCACACAAAAATTGCGACGATTGCATACACATGCATATAGAGTTTGTAGATTTTCTCTTGTACAGAGTGAGTCCAAAAGAATGGAGACAAATTGAATTTCCCACCAACTTTTATTCCTTAAAATCGACCAACCTGTGGTTTACTCATAGGCGATTCTATAAACATTTTGAAGTGGGTGCATTTAATAAGATATTTCTTTATTCTCTATTAAACAAAATAATCTTTTCTTTAAACTATGATACAAGAAACATGATGTTATTATTATAATTATAGGAAATGTTTAAAATGACTACCATCACTTTGTAAACATAAATTTACACCCCTTTTCATGTTGTCAAATAATGCTACCAGGGTTATTAACACCGATATTTGTTATTTCCCTAATAATAGATAGCCTCTCGCAACTATTTTAAACTAAACCCTGTTTGACACGACGTTAAATTTACCCAAAAATTAACGAGAAAATTTAGGAGTAAATGATTTGATATGTATCAAACAGAAAATTATGTAAAGAAATTTACTACTAAATTTTTTCGAAAATTATTTAGAACCTGTCTAAATGCATCAATAAATTGTGTTAAAAATTTGGAGATACGTTGCAAACAGAAAATCATAAATTGTTTTGTAAATTTATTTATAAATGTTCTTGTAAATTTTTGCGTAAATTTAACGTCGTGTAAAACAGGCTTAAGTAGGAATGTAACCGATTCTGAAAAATCTTATTCTTTAAATATTCAAACAACACTTGTAATCGTTTTAATAAAATCTAACAAAAACACGAATAAGATAACAGAACGACTAAGCTAACAGAAAATCATAATAACGCCAAACGTCTACGAACACGAGCCAACTATGAAAATGCTGTAAAATAGAAGGAAGTAATTTTTTAATCGCATTACAGCCAGTTTGACCAACCTATACAAAGAAATACAAGGCGGGAAATTCAACTTGTCCTCAAACTTATTGGCTCAGTATGTATACTATTATTACGCCTAGAAAAATGCAAGTAATTTTTCACTTTAGCAATGATAAAGCAGTGATATTATGTCTGTAAATAATTCAATTGGAAATGAAAAATTAAGAGAAATGCTGTTATTATATTGGACAATTTCCCTAAAAATTTGTTTTGGTATTGATAACATCTTACGAAATGCGGTGAAATTGTGACGGAGTACCAGCACTAAGAAAGTTTCTTTTGTTCGATATACGCACAAAAAAAATATTGCTATACTTTTATTAAACATAGTTTTGAAAATACCATAGAAAAATAATATATTTCTAAGATTAAAGTATCTCGCACAAATTACCAGTCTGTATCTTTTTATCAATATTTACGCCGCACTATATTATATACAAAAAATTTAATAAAACAAAACGAAAATTCCTATAAGCCAAAATATCTTCAAACGTATTGAGCGCAGAGTAGATAAGTAAATATGCATGTATTACTGCAATTCGAATTTCACTTTCTACCTGTTTATACCCCTTTCTACCGCTTCGCGCCCCTTTCTCAACATTTGTCATTATGTCACGACCGTGCTATCTCACTTTGTATATTGCCGTCTTCTTTCATCTTGCAGTATGATCGACAACTGGTACTATTAGTTCCCTCTGTTATCCAATTTATTTGCAAATATATTGGTAAACACACACACACACCCGACGTTAGTTTAGGGTGTACTCGCTAGGAGTGAAAATAGAGCCTTAACGCCAACGTGTACCTACGTCCCCCCGCTACTCTTTCCGACTCATTCCGACATACCATACCCTTATATGATATGCTCCTTGTACCATACAGCGACTTTATGCGTAGTTTATAATCTGTATATGTACATATATAGAAAACTGATTCAAAATACAAAAACGATGAATAGGATTTACGAAGCTTATTGTTATAGTCATGTAGGCAACCTATAATTTTTATTCGAACTCCACAAGTGAATGTCAGTGTGTCACAGTAGATACTAAACCTTCGTTTGCTCCATGACATAACCAACGACACGTATATTTCTCGAGCGGTAAATAAAGTGCTATTCGACTGTGTGGATTCAATTTTTACATTACCTCTAACGGACCTAATGGCATTGGAGCTGCAAGAATCTTAAAACAAAACACTATCAACTGTCATACATTTCATTGTTCATAAAGAGATCCTATGGAGAAACAATTGTCCTGAAAGTGATTTAACATAATTCATATTATAAGGGTGAGTAATCCTGCTTTAACTTGTAAGGCTTCGTAAACTTTTGACCAAAATAGATGCCAGATGTGAGGACTTGTTGCTACATAGTGATGGTGGTTCGAAATTATTCTGGAAATGCTTAGAAAAACTAGACAATTTAGGGAGAGAAAACAGAGTTGTATTATGCTGGATACCAGGACACACTGGAATCAGTGGCAACAATAAAGCTATTCTATTAACAAAGAACCCAGCCACTACATCGTTTCTGGGGCCGGACCCAATTTGCGGAATAAGGATGCGCACCTATAAAAAGAACTCAAGCATAGGGAGGAGAAGCTGATAACAACCCTCTTGGAGAATCTTTCTGGTCTCAGACACTCCAAGGTATTCCTTGGAAATTTCAATATGCAAAGAGGACCATGCTATAACTAAGAAGGAACAAACTATATGTCCTTGTGGATTTTTTCACCGGGCTCTGCCGCCTTATAGAACACATGACAATGATAGGTTTGACACACAATAGCAACTACAGTAAGGGAGGGGGGAGGGGGGGCGAAAATTCGGAATACGTTAAGAACGTTACCCCAACTTAAGATACCTAAGCCAAATACTGCGGTTAATACTAGAAAATACGTATTTTTGTGGCTTTGCAACATAAAATTTATAAAGGCATAGGTAATCACTAGGTGATAAACCATTTGCTCAGTTACTCTGTTCATCAACAACAAATATCGTTAATAGTAAAACTTTGCTTAGTAATAACCAACATCCCTAAGCTTCACATTTTTTGTTTGTTACATTCCAAGAAAATACTTTTTTCTACCTATTAGAAATAAATAAAACGAGTTAGTTATTTTATGGTGCGATCAATATCAGTTTTATTTCCAGCGAAGCTTAACGCACTTGGAGTTAGACGATTCTCATTTGCGACATTTTGTATTGTTTATAGAAAGAAGACACCAAACTTAGCGAATTCGATTCGAAGATGTTAGAAACAATTTCTAAAAATGTAGACGATATAGTAGAAATACCTTCTATATTGCAAAAATATGTACGTATTGCTATATGCCAGATAATAGAACATCATCAAAAAGTTATAAATTTGGCTAAAGACACCGATGATGTATTTTCGTTATTAATGCTGACCCAATTCTTGTTTAGTTTAGGAATTCTATGTTTTATGTTATTTCAGCTTTCATTGGTAAGTGATATCCTATCACATATGTAAGTAATATAAAAAATATTTTTTTAGACACCAGTACGATCTTTTCACTTTTTCGGCATGACATGTTATTTATTTTTAATGCTGTTTCAACTTTACTTATATTGCTATAGAGGAAATGAGATAATAATTCACAGTCATAACATTACAGACGAGATTTTTGGAAGCTCCTGGTTTTTAGCTGACGTGAGCACTCAAAAATTGTTACTTACAATGATGACTAGAGCATGCAGACCTATTAGAATGACAGCAGGAAAATTTGTTTATTTATCACTGGAAGCTTTCATGTCGGTAAGTGAAAATAATAGAAAGAGAAACTCTATAAATCAAGCTAATGAGAACTTAATAATTCTTCAGACAAAGGTTATAGAAAGTTTTAACTGTTTAAATTTTCTATTGCCATTGCTAAATTTTCTGGCGGTGTTTCGGGGCACGGAGGGTCAGCCTCAATACGGCCCCTTTACGCCGTGAGGTTGACCTCTTCGTTAGGGGCGTGTCAGCTGTACAGGGAGACCCGTTACCTCCCATCAGCCGGGAAGATGTTCTTAGATCCATAGGCGTCCGTAACAACGGCATGGGTCTAGGGGACGACGGTATTGCAAATACTGCCCTAAAGAAACTACCCAATAGCGCCATTGGCATCCTGGTGTAGATCTTAAGTGCCATGCTCGATCATCGCACCCCGAACGTCTGGAAGCATGCGAATGTCCTCATTCTCCCTAAACGCGGAAAAAAACTTGCTCAACAATCTAGCTTCAAGCCGAAAAGTCTGAAGCTTATCCAAGATTGCCGAAACTATTATTCTAGCGAGGCTACATGCGTGACCTTATAATGGAAGGCGATCTACTACCAACCAACCAAAGCAATTCGGATTCCGAGAGGATCTGTCGGCCGACTTTCAACTTCTCCGACTCACAGATGAGATCCGCAACACGCTGGAGCAAAGGCATTTGACGAGAGAAGTGTTTCTTGACTTTGCCCATGCATTTTATTCGGAATGGCAGGAAGGTCTCTTATGCAAAATGGCTAGTTTTGGTATTAACTCCAACATGGTCATCCCCATAGGCTCTTACCTGGTTGACAAAACATTCTCCATATAGTTCGGTGATGTGCTTTCTGAGCGTTGGCGCGTCCATGCCGGGGTTCCCCAGGAGTCGCTCTTATGTCCAGAAGTATTTATCCTTTATACACCTGCCGTGTACACCTCTGCAAAAAGCGTGTACACGGCGAGAGTGTGTTTTAAGTTATAAAGGTCGGGGTGTGGTTCTCGAGGAAGCGGAAGCCACCTCCAACTCGAATTTCTAAGGGAGGAATGAGAATTCCATGGGAGTCTCAAGTTCAATACCTGGGACTGACGATTAACGTGAGGCTGACCTTCAGAAACTATTTCTCGGCAATTTGCGTTAAGTTTCTTCTGTTACGGAGGTTCTGGCTCTTCCTTTTGTGCTGGAAAACTTCGTTGGGGCTGAGGACCAAACTCATAATCTATCGAACGGTTCTCTGAGCAATTCTCACCTACGATGATCTGGCGTTGTCCAGCGCCAGCAAAACACAAGTGAAGAGGCTGAATAAAGAACCGGGTGAGCGAACAATAGTCTAAGCACCTTGATTTGTAATGCACAAATTTATCGAGACCTGGACTTCCCTGTCCTCAGCGATTACGCGCTGGTGCTGGCCAGGGAAACACTCGAGAGAGTATCAAGATCAGAGAACCCGTTCATCCAGCACTTGAGAGAGTTGCACCCTGAACGGCCTCTGTCTCGCGTCTAGACCCGCCGCATCATCGAGATGAACAACTAACACCGGCTGCGACTTAGCCGTCCACCTGCGGTGGAAGAAACGGAAAAATTTGAGTTAAGGGGGTTTAAGGAACCGGAAAATCCGACCTTGGAGAAATAAGTGACCCTTCGCCGCTAACCCTTTATCTATCGACTTTATCAAACAAATGCGGTCTGACGTTAAAATACTTTGAAATTTCATTCGTGTTTTCCATTAGCGCCTTCTCAACGAAGTCGGCGATTTTCTCTCGGCGGTCGTTTCCTGGCAGCATTGTATACGGAACGATGTAGGACGTCAAAAACCAACTTATTCTTCTTGTAACGCGTCTTTACATTGGTAGTGCTGTAGATGTAGTGACCATCATCTTTTGTAAAATCCTCATACTAATAAGTCGTGTCCTTCAATGTATACAGCTTCAATCGTCTTACTAGAGCATGATATGCCAGTTTATAATGCTGTGCTGCTAGCCGATCGGACAAAATACAATTCTCCGAGAAAAATGTCACCGTTTGCTTTTAGAATTGAGCACCAAACGCCAGCGATCTTTCGCATTACTGGGTAGCGGCCTAACCTCTACTGCTATCAGCCCGTTTTAATTAATTCTATAATGATTACTTTAATCAATAACTCGCGTTTATTAAAACAAATCAATTTAAATTTTATTTATCTCCTGTTTTAGATTGTAAGAGGCTCTGGATCGTATTTTATGGTCTTGAAAAACACAAATGCTCCTCGTACAGATTGATAATGAACGGATATGAAGAATGAATTTCAATATGCAACTTTAGCAAGTACCTAAAAAAATTATTTTTAATTACATGAAAAATAAATGTCGCCACGAATATCTTTGAAAACAATAAAATGGATAGAATATGCAATTTTGTGTTTTGCTGTTTAGTGTAATTTTTGTTATTAAAACTTTCAACATTAAAGGTTATTAAACAATGTATTAGTTTGAAATTGAACCTTTTTACTTTAAGTCTAATATTATACATACAGGGTGTACGCAACGCAAGACATCGCAAAAACAGCTGTAGATGTTATATAAACTACGAAATAACGCTGATGTGTCAGTTTTTTTAAATAGTTTTGAATGAAGAGTTCAATAATATCAATGTGATTACGTATGAAAATACTATCGGAGACTAATTAATGTAGGAACTTTTATTTAATTTCAATGAGGATTCAAACGAATTACATTACATTACCCAGTCGTATAACATAAATATGGATCGATACAATTTATATACCACCTGATCAAACAACCGTATTTTGTGAAATAATTGTTAGTATCGTACCTATACATAATGTATGCGGCGCCTTTCTAAAACCGACCCGTTTCTAACGCATCCGTAACGCCTAAACGACCGTATCACATACGTATCTAATAAGAGCAACACGTTTCTAAAACGACAAATATCTGACGCGACCATGACTAATTTAAAACGATCGCATCTTCCATGTGCATAGGTAGTATGTATGGCAATGTATGGTATAATATGTAGGTAATGTGTAAAAGGAATATATTATGGTATATATTCACCGAACTGGGTGATATCACTCGAATCTCGATGCAGTAAATCAGACTTTTCTGTAATTATTATATAACGTTTAATGTAATTATATGTACTGTATATGCTGTGTAATGCGACCATTTTTATTTGGAAGGGAGGGTAGTCGTTTATACAGGTTTCACTGTATAATAATTTAACATTTAAAATGTCTTTTAACTCATGTTAAGCTTACATTTAAAGTGGTTAAACTGTTTATGCCAATGTTGTTCAAATTTACTTCTCCTCCTCGTGTAAATGACAGGTAGATACGGTAGACTTTAATGACGTCACATCAAATTTTACTTTGAGATCAAAAAAAGTTGTTGCAACAAATTTTGTTATCAATGCCGGTCTCTTCTGTGCGCATGTATAAGCTTTGCTGTCAGCACAATATTTGTTCGCTACTCTCTCTACAACAATTGTAACTAAACTCAATAACGAAATAAACTGTGACAGCCGTTGGCTGTTCCGAATTATATTTTTAAATTTCTGGCTGTCAAAGTGAATCTTTGCGATGCAACTTTGATTTTAAAGTTTGCCCATTTCCGAAAAAACTTTGATGCATATCGGCCGTGTCATGCATGCTTTATACCATATCAGTAACAAAATATTTGCAGTCGTGCTACTATTCAATTTTTAAAACAAGCGTAAAATTGGTAAAGCGCGTATAACTTTTAATTTATCATCTCCATAAATGTTATATTTCTGTTACATTGCAAACAAATTTCTGTATTACGTTTATGTTATGTTGATTAGTATGCTTTGTTTATGTGACCATATTTACAGATTAATTTCAAAAAGAGAATTGCCAATGAATATCGCTTATCACAATCAATCCTACAATGAACAATGGCTAAAATAAATTTTCACCAGTTATCAGAAATCCTTTATGAATGTCTTTTTTATAGTCAGAAATATTCGATTTAGAAATATACAAGGCAATTTTTTACTGTCATATAGGATGCAAGTTTACTACAATGTGTTCCAATTTTTGAAGTTTATTTTTTGGTAAAAATAAACTTTTCATTTTTTTGTGGGCCTCGAAGTATCAGCTGAAAAGTACAAGTTCATGCACATTTTAGATGATTTTTGGGGCAATTTCTCTTATACCAGTCATATCTTGAGCACTATCAAGAAAACTTGTATTTTGTTAGGTAACACTCGGTATATGTTGACATTTTCAAAAAGAAAATCCTGATAAAATTGTGCATAATTGGTCAGGAATAAATGTTTTAATAATTAATGTTTCCACTGAAAATGCCAAATTGCATCTTGAGGTTCCACGATTGTATTAGATGGTGCTAAAAAGCTAATTCAATTAAATTTCGCGGGAAAAAAATAGGTATGTGAAAACCACACAGTGAATTACAAAGAAAAAGAAGTAGGTACTACAGTTTCATCCATGTTTTATTTACTATATTCTGTCTCAAACTCATTTCCATTATATTCTATATTCTTGGAAATTATATTGAGATATATTACGAATACTGACCGATTGAAAGTGAAATAATAAGCAACAATTTGTTGACTACATATTTTCAGTATGTTACACATCTTGGTATACTTATGCTTACGTACTCAGTTAAAGATCAACACCAAATCAACACTGTCCTAAATAGAGTAGGGGTATTCATCATTATTAGTAAAGCTGTCACAGATTGGTAAATAGGTAGCAATTGAATAGTCTGATGTAGTTCATCCTCCAATTCCAATCTAACAATTACACCGGGCCCCCATTATGTTACGGAGTATTGATAACCGTCTTAATTTATAGATTGTGGGTACACAAAAAAGGAATTGTTACACTATCTATAGAAGCATAGAGTAGTTTTGTCTGTCCGTGTCCGGAGAATAGTCATTGTTTTCTATGTGAATATTGTTTTTTGTTTTGCATTTTTATATTTGTGGCTACGCGCCTGGGTCCCTTTTTAGCCCGGGTCCGTATACTTCGCACACATTGTACACCGAGAGTTCCGCCACTGAACTTTCAGTTGGCATAGACAAATAATTTATTCTATCATTAATGGTTGCAAACAAATATAATAAATACAGGGTGTATTTGAAATAAAAGTAAAGACTATGAAAAAAGTAAAGATATTATTTTATTAAAGTTAAATCCAAAATATTTTGCGCAAATTCCTTCCCAGACGCGAGAAAAAAAATGACAAAGATATTTATAAAATATTCGTCACGCCTTTTAAATATCGCCTATCGCTACACCTGCTCTGGGCTAGATATATTTGTTAACATGTGTGCAACGGACAATCAGAGTCAGTCTGCTTGGAATGTTGAATGTATGTAGATGTTGCAGACATGGAACCAACAATTATTCTTTAATAAAAAGGAAAATACGACTACGATTACAAACATTGCAACTAAGAAACTATCTTTATTTCACAACAATAGTTTTACTTTTACTACACTTTCGTTGTTTAAAGTAATTCCATAGATTGGATACATTTAAAATAAAAGTTCCTTTATTAATTAGTCTCCGATAGTATTTTCATACGTAATCATTGATATTATTGAACTCTTCATTCAAAGTTATTTAAAAAAACTGACACATCAGCGTTGTTTCCTAGCACATTCATAGGCGACGCATATTACAATTTATAAGGAATATTTTAATTTTGACATTGGCGTCGTAATTGAACAAAATTTTTTGGATTTATATTCTACATAATTGTATCTTACCATTCTGTTTTTTTTT
>SMLS01070169.1:0-31699 GCA_004785975.1 Popillia japonica
TTGTTTTTTATTAAGAAGACCAAATGATAAAATCCGCTTCACATTAGGCAAATTAAACTGACAGCTTTTTTGGCGGTAAATTTAAATGATGTATTAGAGTCAAATGAGTTATTTACACTTGGATATTCAAATAAATTTCACACAACACATTTATAAAAAAATAAGTGCACATGAATATTAATATGTTTGCATTATATTGGTATACTACATCAAATATCTTAACATAAAATTTGTATTTTAGAAATTTTAAATTAATGTTACATACTATTATAAATTACGATAGGAAGAAGCTATGTATCGACAAAAACTGGTGTGACTTAATGTAACAATAATGATATTATATTTTAAATACACAATTCTGCACTTCTTCGGCAGAAGCACTATCACTGTCGATACTAACATCACTGTCACTGATGTCACCATTTCCAACCGAAATAATAAACGACTCCACTACATCATCTATTAGCAATCCATCTAACTTGCACATTTTGTCTTCTTCTTTCATTACACATTCTACACATTTTGTCTGTTTCCAAGGTTACATTTGTAATTGCGGTTAACACTTTGGCTAATTTGAAGCTTTTATTTTTTGCAGCTACAGCGTATACATTGTAATATTCGTCATTCTAATCGCACCATGTAGGCATCAAACAGTATTTGTTTTTGAAGCAACTATTCTTGCATTTCTGCTTTTCGTGTTAAAGTTGTTGGTTTTTTTCCTTTTTCTGGTACGGTAAGATGCATTATCCATTACAATAACACTATTGTCAGGCAATTTCTTTAAAATATTATTGAACCACTTCTCAAAAACATTTGCATCCATTTCATCGTGGTAATTGACTGTTTTTCTTCCTTCAAATAGTAGTAACCCATCGTCAACAAACCTGTTTTTAGAACCAATATGTAAAATAATCAAACGTATTCCTTTACCAGTAGGATATTTGAGACCAGTGCACCATCTGTAAATACCTGTCTGCGTGTTGTAACATTAACATCTACCCACACTTGTGCCTACATTCGCCTTGTTGTGCCTTGTTTCGTCTAAATAATAGATTGGGCCTTGTTCATGTCTATATTTTGATATCAAAGATAAAATATCTTCATCTCCACAAAACAATGTCATCACGTTCGAGCAGTAAACTTTTGTGATTACGTTTTAAATATCTGTAAATGCATACTCTGTATTATATCAAACTCTTAAACAATTAGTGTCCAAACTTACTTAAAATTCAGCATTTTCATTAATTTATATAACGTTGAATGACTTATTGGAGGTATATTTTGATCTTCCCTTATTTTCTTTAAGATTTTGTTTAACGTAGGAAATTCTCCATCATGTATTTAATAGTGTCGTCAAATGTAGATAGCATCGCCTTTTTTCCACCTCGTTTTAATGATGGTGAATTTAGTCCTTTAGGTTTATATTCACCAAGAATATGGAAAACACTTGACTTCGAAACACCTATTGATATTGTTAAATATAAATATACATATTTATAACTATTTATTTATGTTACCTAAAGTGTTTGCAATTTGCAGTGTTGTCTGCGATTTCTTTATTGATATTGATAATCCACTTGTACTAAGGCTGTGGATCCATTTTTACCATCAAATAGTTTTAAAAAAACTGATTTTCTTGTTTAATCGTAGTAGAAACACAAAAAGATAATAGAAAAATATTTAACGAAATCAGCTGTGCCTATAATATGTCGTCGTTAAAATCCAGCATATTTGGGCAGTGTAAACCTGACCGGCAATAAACCAATCGTAAGCCTATATTTTCGCGGGCTATTTTAAATTAGGTCTTCTTAATAAAAAACAAGGATAGTGTAATATAATTAAGATGTTTAGGACTTTAAAAAATTATTGTGAATTGCAATTCTCATAAATTAATAGTGGCGCATATAATGAATATTACATTAGAAGTTTATAAGTTCTATTATGTACTGTAAAAAAAATAAGGATATAAAAAATCAATTATATCGGATAATATGCATTATCATGTAGTCGGTATTCGGTTGATAAATGATGACCCACGCGTGTTCGAAGCACGAGTCCCGAATTAATTTAAACCTCCATTTGACTTCGCATTACATGACGATTAGGGATTGGTGTTTTTGCTTATAAAAATGAAATGTAATCTGTTTAACTTGTATTTATATTAAATTATTATTTTACTGGTGTTTAATTAAATCTATGTAGTTTATTAGATTACTGTTTCATGCTTTGGAAAGCATTGATTACGTAATTGTTGTGTAGTTATACCAAGACTGTACTGCATTGATAACTATCATCTCTCAGTTCTTCTATAGAAAGCATGCGATTTCTATAGATGCTATTGTTTAAATAAATAAACATGAAGTAGTCTAATGGGGCTAATGGGCCTTCTAGCTGGCCATCTTTGCGCTCCAACAACCCCGTCAGCAAAAAAGTGTTGGCGATATTGGAAACTGTGTCGAGCAGTACATGCTGGAGCATTATCGTGGTGAAAATAACCTCCTGCAAGCACAATTTCTTATAATTCTCTAATAAACAATTCTAACGTTTTTTGGTAATGTTGGGCAATTACAGTGTCCTCAAAGAATTTTAACGGGTTGCACTTGTGTTTGTTTGTGGGTGATCTTTTTTTTTAATTTTAGTTAATTTTTGTATACTAGACTTTGGTAGGTATTGATAAAATTTAGGTACCTTTACATGCGTTGCTTATCCTGTCGAAAACTTTTTGTACATTGTTGAATATTTTTTACTTTATTTGAAGTAATGATTTAAAAATATTTAATATGTGCTGATTCTTGAGAGAAACCATTTTGGATTGCTCTACCCCGATATATTATTTTCAATTGTACGTATATAACTACAAAAATACCAATACTTTAGGTATTTCTCTGTATGATTTACAAATGCCATCACTTTACTCATTTGACCTATTTTTTAGAATTGATAACAGAGTAATATTGGTGCGCACTTAATTTGCATCAGACTGTATTTAAAAATGTGTATTATGTTTTTCGAATTTAAACTTGTTGAAGCTTTTTCTTGTTATTTACTTTTCATCAAGCGTAAAGTAAAAGATAAAAAAGCCATAACTTTCTTTTTGCGATGGGCATCTGTAGCTACAACACTTCCATTACCTCCGTTATTTTTTTAAAATAGGAGTAGCAGTTTATACTTACGGCATTTAACATCGACATTCCCGTGAATATTGTTCCTTTTTTAAGATAAGTGATCGGTTCGTATGTTTTTCCTTAAAAGTTTAGTAGGACTATAGTGTTGATCAATTGTAGATTTGGATTTTTTCTACTTTATACCAATCAATTTCGTAAACTGGTAATTATGTAATGGTAGTGATGGCGTTTAAAGTAGGAGTGTTAATGTGATAATGCACATGAAAACGGCAATATGAAGGTAGTAAACCTTTCTTTTACTACTAGAATATTAGCGGAGAATACTGTACTTTCGAAAAAAGCGTGACAAGAATGAATACATGTTCCAGGTAAAACTTATTTCGATCATACCTAGTAGGTAGTAGTGTAATCAGAACAAGGATGCCTAAATCACTGCTTACCATCAACAATTGTAATTCTTCTTTCCACGTTTTATCAAACAATTGTAAATTTTGTAGTTGAGTACACAATAAGCCTTTTAAGCTGCAGTGTATAGAGCTGCATGGAAATTTCCGATGTTCATAGATCTCAGTCAGGTGAAACAAAAAAAAAATGGCAAGCTCTATATAACTTCAATTAGATATATCTTCGTTAGAGGATACGCCGTATTAGTTCTGAGAATTAAGTTAAGTAGGTAAAATTTAAATATCAGATTCGAAATACTTTACATTTTTTGGTATCATTACAGCCAAATCGTGTTGAAATGAAGCAACCAAAGCAACTATTAGATCGATTAAAGACGTCAAATTGCCAACACCCAGGATACACAGATAGAGGTATGCCGACGCGCATCTTATGCACACGTCATTGCGAAGCGTTAATTGTAAAACACAAATCCCGCCTACAAAACCAGCGATTTTAACCTTTCTTGAACTAAATTTCAAATGTAATTTCCTTCGCACTGACGTCATGCGCGGCCTAGACGAGTTTAAGATCTGAAACGAGCATACCTGTTTTTGTGTATCTTGCCAACACCGTAGATTAAAGGCATTTTTCCGATGCCTATGTGGTTACCGCTACATGGTGCGCTAATCTTATAGGACTTGTTAAATTATAATCGACGATGCGTTTCTTATTAGGCCAGCGCACATGCCATGCGATCCCGCGGCGCGGCGCTCTATTGCATTTCGAAAAACAGAAAATTATGCGCTGGCTTTCTGAAATTCATTTAATTATTTTCGTTATCATTTTTTGAGGTTAAATGATAATTCTGTTAGTTAGCGCTTACGCACGTGGTGCAATATTTCGATTTTGTTGTTGACTTTCGCGTTATGGAAGAGATAGTTAAAAAGTTTGATACCACGTGTAAATTTATAAGTTGTGTCAGTAAGAACGAGAGTGAATATGAAATAGATTTGCGAACAAAAGTAAATTCTCCAGACTACAATGAACAGTGTATGCAGTGGATAAGCAAGTTTTCTGCTGCTACAAACAAGCAATGGATTGTTTCACAAAATTATGCAAACTTGCAGAGCCTTCACTATAGAAAGGATTTTGTTTGTCATCACAACAAAAAAAATAAAGGCCGCAAAAACGAAAGCACAAGGGAGCGAAACAAAAAGTGTCCTGAAAAAATCATATATAGAGTTAAAAAAACAAATAGGTTTACCAAATACCGAGACCCTCTTTTGAAAGAAAACTTGAATGGAGTAATTAAAAAATATGTGAAGTTCTTGTCAATGGTCACATTAATCCTATTATACATATATATTATATCCTATATATTTCGAAGAAATTGGTGTCAAAATAAGTATCCAAGAGGATCCTTTTTGCTGTGTACTCTTGACTCCATTGATGCAAAGAGCTCATAACATGCGGTTTTCGAGTGAAGTTGTATTTGTAGATTCTAGCGGTTCCTGGGACCAAGGTGGTTCTTCAGTCACGTTCCTTTTTGGTGATAGTAAAATCGGAGGTGTGCCGCTGGGCTGCATCATTCATAACTTTCAAACCGATGAAGTTTATAATTTATGTTTCAAGCAATTTCGTGATTTAATTGGGACCGATGGATTTTACGGCAAAGGTTTTCCAGTCATATTTATGACGGATGATGGAGTGCAGCCCAGAGGAACGCATTAAGCAACATTTTTTCACAATCTAAATTATTGCTTTGCACATTTCATGTTCTACAAGCAGTGTGGCGCTGGTTGTGGGACAGTTTACATAACATTGACAAAGACCATAGAAGACACTTGATGCTTCTTTTCCGAGACGTGCTATATGCCCAAAATGAAATTAAATGTGAATTGAACAAGACGTCACTATGCGAAGATACTATTGCAAAAAAATACCAACTATTTCTAGATTATTTTAGCGATGTGTGGAAAAGAAGACATGTATGGTGTCATCATTTTCAAAACCAGTATAGAACCAGAGGTCACAATACCAACAATATTGTTGAGATATCCATAAGGATATTTAAAGATCAGGTGTTACAGAAATGCAAGGTATTTAATGCAACCTCTTTAGCAGATTTTGTATGCTTCTCTTAAGAAGAGTTTTATAAACAAAAAATAATTTCATTTGCAAATGGTAGAGACATGAAGCTTCAACCCTATTTTGAAAAGTTTTGTTATAAATCTGATCAATTAGAAGTGATAAAAAAAACTGATACAATGTTTATGGTCTCATCTTCACAAGACAATAAGTTCATGTACACGGTCAACGTTAAGCTAGAGCAGTGTGATTGCCCTGCAGGAACAGGAGGTCAATTTTGCAAGCACCTTTGTGCAGTTTATAAATCAGGTGTCAATTTGATCACCACACCTCATTCGTTGTTTCAAGATCGCGTTGAATTTGCTACTTTAGCAATGGGGAATAATGTTAACAGTTCTTTTTTTATGAATATGGATTTGAATTCCGATTCTTTACCAGAAGATCAGAAGGATTTTAATGAGCCTATGCAGTCTATACCTACAATCATTTACCAGCCTTTTAACTGCAATGTCCAATCGTCTCAGGAGCATACACAAGTATCAGAGGAAAATTGTACAAATGATAATATCACCGCAGGATATAGTGAAGAACTAAAGATATTAGAAGAAAACTACAAAATTGCACCAATTTGCACAAGCCCATCCATCCAAACATATGCTTAAAAACATAAAAGAACTGAATGTTAAAATTAGTAATATTGAACATAAACAGGGATTTTATGATATTTGTTCCGCTGTAACAAGAAAAAAACAGGGACGCCGAATCAAAGTACAACCAACTTCGATTGCACGTCGTGTAGTGAGAGGGCTACATGCAGGCTCTAGAGTAATACAAGCAGGCAGACCATCTAGTGCCGAAAAATTACGTAGAAAAGTAACAAAGAAGAAAAGGTCTATCATTTCTAACATTTTGGCAAATCAACCGAATGCCAAAAGTCATTGAGTAACTTATTATGTAATAAAAGTTATTAACTCTGAAAGGCGTTTTATTAATTACTATAAACCAATCCAAAATATAAAAAGTCATGCAGTTTTCGTATCTAAATTGTACGAACTGTAACCACCCATTGGGGTAAAAAATAGCCGTAATGAACGTAGTTATTTCATTTTTGTGCGCTGGCCTAATAGGAAACGCAACTTCGATTATAATTTAACAAATCCTATACGATTAGCGCACCATGTAGCGGTAACCACATAGGTGTCGGAAAAATGCGGGCCAAGACGTTCACAGTAATTTTCTGTTTTTTTAGGTGGCGCTAGTTGTAATTGGCTGCGTTCATAACAACTGAGCGCTCCGTAGCGATTACAGTGATTAAAGTTATGAACGACACAATAATAAGTGAGCGATCAGTGAGCAATCGCCATTTTAAGTAGCGAAAAAAATTTTGCTACTTTGGGAGCGATCACCAATCCATACATACCATTCAAGTGTAAAAAATGACATTTGTGTAAATCACGTAAAAACGGAGATTTTGGCTGCGTTCATAAAAATTGAACGCTCCGTAGCGATTAGTGATTAATGTTATGAACGTTATAACAAGTGAGCGCTCAGTGAGCAATCGCCATTTTAGGTATCGAAAAAAAATTCGTTATGTACTTTGGGAGCGATCAGCGATCACCAAACCCCACACACCATTCAAGTGTCAAAAATGACATTTGTGTAAACCGCGTGACCAACGTACATTCTGCCGTTCAGTTGTGACACTGATCGCTACGTTTTTACTTGGTAGTGTAAAAGTAGCGCTAGGTATGTTATGATTGCAGCATTTACTGTTCTTTTGTGGCACTGATCGCTCCATTGCGTAGAAGTAGCGCTAGATATGTTATGAACGCAGCCAATGGATGATCGCTCACTTATTATAGTGTCGTTTATAACATTGGCTTAATCACTAATCGCTACGGAGCGCTGAGTTATTATGAACGCAGCCATTATCTCGATCACTTTGAGATTGCAGTAATTGCATATAAAAAGGCTAGCGGCCCAACATGGGCCCAACCGCGAGTCAGTCTGCGTAGGAAACGCGAAGCAAGGGAAACTGTCTATTATGAAATAAGGTAACGCCCGTGCATAACAGTATTTTGATTTGACTTATTGTTTTTATGTGTGATTTATTAGCATGGAAAAAACTTTCAGTATTTTGTGATTGAGTCCAGTAATAATATGTGTAGGTACTTAATTTGTAATGAAAGAATATAACACTAAACGACACTATGAATCGAAACATCTTCAAAATTACTCGAAATATATATAAGTTTGCGGACGGAAACATTTTAAACTTTGAAGTGCGGACTGAAATCGTAGCAATCTTTGTTTACCAAAGCGAATACTGAACAAGAGTCTGCAACTCGCGCCAGCTTTCGTGTGGCTCTTGAAATCGGAAAACGCGCAAAACCATTCACCGATGGAGATTTTATAAAAGAATGCTTGATTGGAGTAGCCGAAGAAATATGCGTAAAAAAGATATATTTATTTAAAAGTGTTAGTTTGTCAACAAACACAGTGGCTCGGAGGGTGTAAGACATCGCAGAACATATTATTTAGATTTCAACTGACAAAACTGACAAAAATGGACATCTTGTGTGGTTTTCTCTAGCCTTGGATCAGTCAACGGATACGTCAGATACTGTTCAAGTGTTGATTGATCATAAGGCCGTACGCTGGCTTAGTTTCGGAAAAGTCCTTAAGGGCTTTTTTGAACTTCGAGCGGTGATCGATTTTTTTTTGAATGGGAAACGTCGCCGTTTTGCCTATTTAAAAAATAGTGAATGGCTGTGGAAGTTAGCATTCTATGTCGATTTGACAAATTATATAGAACGAACTGAATTTGAAATTGAAAGGAGAAAATCAGCTTCTCCCTGTTCTATAGGTACACCAATATGAAATCCTTCAGGCAGAAAATAATACTATTTCAGTCGAAATTACGTAAAAAATGTTTCACACATTTTAAAATATGTGAAATATTCAGCCACACTTACAGAGACTGAATTTCCCGTCGACTTTGCAGTCGAAACTTTGAGTGTTTTAAAATTAAATTTTGATACTCGTTTCTCAGACTTTGACGTCATTGCGAATGAAATTAGGCTTTTTCAAAATCCTTCTGATTCCGACATTGAAACCCCTACATCCGGAAGGTCCAATATGACATGATTAAGAACAAATATCAAAATTTATCTTTGTTGGAATTCATATAAGAGTCTTCCACTGGTACAATTTGATAATTTGCATAAATTTACTCGCAGATTGTTTTCTGTTTTTGATACTACTTGTATGAGAAAACGTTTTCCAAGATGGAGTACCTACACACACGAATGTTTACAGATCTAAATTAATCGATGCGCATCTTAAATCTCTTTTAATAACTAGTACAAGTAAAATTGATCCACAACTACAACAAGCCAACAATAGCGTCAAAATTATATTAAAAAAATAATAAAACAACAGGGCCTTTTTTCAACAAATTTATTATATATGTATATCCAACATAGAATTATACATTTATATTTCCACTGTCATAAAAATTATACACGTGGTTTACAAATTACATAAAACAACCAAGATTGGTTTTTAGAGTTGTCAAAAACTGTTTCTTGGTAATTAAACAACACATTTGTTTTCTTTTACGCTGCAGAGTCCTTGAACGTGTGTCTCGACGCAAGTCGTCGTTTCCTCTTTTTCGGTCTTACTATTAGCCTGACGTCGGCTAGATTGCGTCCACTTTCTCTTGTTCTGTACAGAGGGCGGGCGCTTTTCCTTTTGAAAAAATGCCATCTCTTGTGCGAAATCTGTGTCAAGAAACTGAAATAAATTAATTACAGAAGAGATTTAGTTTTTATATGTAGTATAATTCTAATGTAATACTAATTCTTGGTACGTTATTTATTTCGGATTTTGTCATGAATGAACATACAAATACTTCTGTATTTATGTGAGGATAGTACAATATACATCGAGTAAGTTCTACACAATAATTAATAATTATGTATAGATGTATGTATGTACTTAACATACATACATATATAGTGACCTCTACACATAAGTGCGGAATACTTTATACGTTTCCAGTCTGTTTAGTCATAAATATCTTGTGGATTATCAGTCTATGTAGATATTTCTTAAGATTTAAATTTTTTGCATCGTACGTCCAAAAGAACTGATATTTAGTCTTTTTCCAAAATTAATATACACTGTGCCGTAGTTAATATGTTCCTTACTGAGATCTTGTATACTTTTGGTATATTTTAACAATAGAATATAGGATTTTTCATTTTTTGGGTTGCGCACTAAGGTATGAAAAGAATACCAATGTATTATAGAGATGTACCTAGTTGTCAGGTGTATTGCAAACCATGTTGCAAAAACCGTTTCATTCCGTTAAACGAATATTATATTTAAGTTGTGTTTTAGTAGATACAAGAATATCATAAAAGCAATAGTATACATTGATAGTTCGTTTTAAATAGAATTTCTAAAATTGAAAGGATCAACGAAGACTTTCTAGAAGAAATTTTAATAAGTGTTATATGAAATGAATGTAATTATTTCCTATACGCTGAAAAATATATCAAGATTTTTTTTGTAGAAGTAGTGGAAGATTTTTCTAAAAACAAAAAAAAGGCCAACGCAGAAACGTTCATTCATTTGATGAATTAGTTTCAAAATACAAATCTGATATAATCTATGTACATATTATTGCGTATGTATGTATATACAGTTGTATGCTAAAACAGCGGCAATTGAAAATGCAGGCAGGTAATAAATAAACCCGGACAAGAAGGATCAGCCAGGTATACTAACAAAACTATAGGTATAAATGTGTATAATACAGTATTTGCTCATATAAATATATGAATGAAATCCAACCTAGCTTGCTTATTTATCGATTACCATATTTATAATTTATATAGCTGTAATAATACGAGCACTGTGTGTTGGTGCTTGACTAATAACATCACATCATTTATTAAACCTGTACTATAATAATGTAGTAAATGTCAAGTTTTACGAAGAGCATGACAATTTTCCCGCTCATTAACGAATGTTATTTCTGCTAATAATAACATACCGCTAGTACAATTAAAACCGCTATTCGATCTATGATTGAATTTGTTAGGTAATATCAATTTGAAAGATCATATCGATAGCTGTTTTAAATCTATGGGCTATATACTAAAAGAGTTATTTCTGTTGTGTTAACCTTTTCCTCGGGATTTGTTGCACAGCATATTTAATTGCAATACAATGTGTAAATCAAGTATTGAATAATACTTGATACATCAAGCAGTAATACAATTATTACTGCTTGAATTGGCCAATTTTGTTTTCTTTTTAGTCTACTTCTTTGAACTTATAACATCAGCCACCTTTTCAATTGATCTTTCTTACTTTTGATCAAACGTTAGACCAAAAACTATTTGTTTTCTTGGTTTACTCCATACCTGGTATTTAAATGTTTAACGATAACAATGAAAAAGAAAGATACATGTACATACTTACATATTATGTATAATACAGGGTGCTCGGATACTTCTCTTAAAAAAAATAAAAATCGTCATCAACCGAGCTAAGAAAACGAATGGTAGAAAAAAAAAATTATAAAATTTTTTAGAAACACTACCTGAGAGTCTGATGTTTTTAGGACCGCTCGACTGCTAAAGTAAATGTTCGAAGTTGCTACCGCCGAGACGTATGCATAAATGAGCGCGCCGCAACAATGAATCACGCACTAGTGGTAACACATCCTGTTCACGAATTCGCGCAATAGATTCGTAAAATATTATTTCTCAAGTCATCGATATTATTTACTTCTCTGTTGTAAACCAAGTCTTTCAAATGTCCCCAAAAAAAGAAATCTAATGGATTTAGGTCCGGGGAACGAGGTGGCCAAGCCACTGCTCCTCCAAGACCAATCCAAAAATCACCGAAAGTGTTATCTAGATAATGCCGCACATCTCGTCTAAAGTGCGGCGGAGCCCCATCGTGCATAAAATACATTTGTTGGCGAATGTTTAATGACATCTTCTAGAAGTGGTTGCAGTTCATTTACCAAAAAGTTTAGATAACTTTCTCCGTTCAAACGAGCCGGTAATAAGAAAGGGCCAATGATAAAATTGTTTATTAGACCGCACTACAAATTTATGGAAAATCGTCGCTGATGGTCAGTACGATATATCGCTTGAGGATTTTCTATTGCCCACACATGTCTGTTGTGAATATTTAATATGCCTTGACGTGAAAAATTTGCTTCGTCCGTAAATAGAAGTTTACCTAAAAAGTTGGGATTGTCCGCATTTTGGTCGACTAACCACCGACAAAAACGCACTCGATGAGGGTAGTCGTCTTCCGAAAGATTATGCACACGCTGAAGATGAAAGTGGTGAAGTTGATTTTCTTTTAAAGTTTGCCACACGGTAGACCGCGCTAAATTTACTGTACGCGCAATTTGCCTAGTGCTCACAGATGGATCATCTTCTATCATATTCAAAATTTCCTCATTTCCTCTTCTGCGTCTACATTCCTTTGATTACCACCGCCACGTCCTTGCTGAAGTTTGACGCTTCCGTTATCTCGCAATCGTTGCACTACGTTTGTGAAAGTGGTTGATGCTGGCAATTGGCGATTAGGAAATAAATTGGCGTATCGTCGACGAGCAGCTCTTGCGTTTTGTCTACATTCTCGATATGTAAGAACCATATCACTTAACTCGTTGTTTGTATAATGATAAAGCATTTTCACAAAGGTTAAACAAAAGTCACACGACATTAAGTAATAAACTGAAAATACTCATAAATTCTTATACAAATACATTTAACGGAACTATTAACTGAAAATTAATGTAAGTAGTTATACGGTGAACGAATAAAAATACTGGCAAGGAAGCACAATACATTAACCACTGCAAACTGATAGACTAATGATGTTGAAGTATCAAGCGAGATCAAATAATCAACAGCTGTGCGTTTATAGGGATTAATGTGTAGCTCAGCAGAAAGTCGAATTCATCAATGACCCACCTCAATAATATTGAATTCTTTTAGTGCTATCGTACTGTTGACGATATCATAAAGATCGGCTATTCACTTTTAACGCGTAAAGGCCCGCCTAAAAACATTTGCTGATTTTTTAAATATTCTTTTTATGCATTTGCTAATATTTTTTATTTTTTTTGGTTTTATTCTGTTACCTATATATACAACTAGTATTTCAATTTTGTAAGGCAAGTATTCGAGCACCCTGAATATGTATATTTAAGTAATCTATTTAACGGAAAATCTTTTGGCCGTTCAATATTTTGAATCTAATATCAGCAAAATTATTTAAATAAAATTAATTAATTATGAACAAAATATTTTTCTATCAAATTGAAACTTATCTGAAGAAACATTTTTGACCGAGAAAATTGATTCAATTTATTTTTTCGATTTTTCATTTTTTTCTGTACGTTATCATGAGATTTATTACCTGATTTTGATGAATATGTATGTTGTCTTGTGAACCGTGAATTGTCTTCTTTCTCAGACGGCGTTCTGATGATTGCCCGCCAGATACACAGCACTTTTCTGTAATACTGACGAAATCTGTAAAATGATTAAGCTATTGTGAAAAATTTATGAAATATGTCGAAATGTATGAGTTCAGGCATAAAAATGCCACTGGGTGGAAATAGCGGTATCAGGAATTGAACTGCTTGCTTTAGTTGTTTTCTCTGTCACTATCGGGATCACCGAGATAGTCAAAGATTAATTTTTTCACGCAGGGTATAAAAAACCGTGTGTACAAAAAAAGTCGTATCCATACCAGAATTATAATAAGAGAATCTAGAAAACAGCTTCTTAGATTTTAACTGGTTTTGAAGGCAGCCCGAAACCAGCTCTCAACCAGTTCAGCTCTTTTTTAATCTAACTAAGCTGCTTACGAAGCCAAAGAACTTGATTTTTGAACAAGCTAAGGGCCATATATATAGTAATGGGATATCTACATCGGCAGACTGCGATCGTATATACCTCTATATATACAAGGTGTCTCAGCGACACCGTTCATCAGAAGTTTATGCGGTTCTGGCCAAAGTAAAAATTTGAAAATTCAGAGTTATTTATATGTATGTATATAATCGATTGTTCTTTTCAATTAAAATATTTTTAGATTTCTAGTACTTCCGGTTATACAGGAAGTCGCCATCTACTGTATTTTTAATTGAACACCCTGTATATTTTACATATTTATCTATTGCTAAGTTTTATGAATATCTTCACATTTTGCAATTATTCGATTTAAAAAAAAATCCAGGAGACATTTATTCAAAACAATCGGAAAACACTGGATTCTTTGAATATCCATTTAGGATTCATAATATACTTAAACAACATGTTGGTGTATGTTTGGCGACGCGAATGGCTTTCTATATTGTGTGGTTACTTTCCTATGGCACACCCAAAGAAAGAAGTTGTCTGTACACAGTTTCTGTATAACAGCGTTGTAGCGGGTGTACGTATGTACATACGTTAACTTGTTGAAATTTTTAAAAATCCATAGGTAGGTATTTAATTTTTACAAATGGTAGCCCCGTATTTTGTTACTTAGTCGTCTGCGGCGACTTATTTGCATTTTTTACACGCCGCAATTTTATGAAATTGATAGATTAGGGGATAATAAGTTTTTTTTTGAAAAATACACACAACTCATCGTCACATATCCAAAATCGATTGTACATAATTCTGAATTTTTTAATTTATATTTTGGCCAGAAGCCCATAAACTTCTAATGAACGTCTCGTTAAGACACCCGGTATATTGTTTACCTAGTTTCTAATTATCGTAATTAAACTTTTGTAATTTAATCATTCTGGAAGTCAACAATGAAGAATAGATAACTTTGGACATGGTGTATATTATAAAAATTTGATGCGAAAGACATGGTATTTAAACTTCCTTGCATGTTAACTTATAAAAGGTGGTAATAGGTACATAGCTCGAACAAGATAAATAGCAATTGCAATTGAAGTAAAAAAAAAAAAGATTTTTTATTAATATAAAGCTTTTAAAATAAATATCTATCATAAAAGCAAGCATAAAACGATTTTTTGGAAATGGTACTCTTGAATTAGTATTACAATTAGGCAATGTTACGCACATATATTAAAAATAATAATTGTTAATATGTATTACAAAAATTGAAACCCCAACTTTTGGTAGCTATCAAGATTCGGCATAATCAGAATTAAAACTGTGTATAGTTGATAGTTTAGATCTTCGAAGCAATTTCAATTTCAATCCAAATGGCGATTTATTCGCAGATTTATTTTGTAACAAATTTATCTTGCCGAGACGATTATATAGAAACTATTTCTATCAGGCTGTTGTACATTCTCGAAGACCAGATTGTTCATCATATCGTTCGTTAATAGACACGGATATTAGTTAAAGTTTTTGATAAAATAATGGTGGAATATGATACACCGTAGCTTACACCTCATATTAATGCTTTTAGACGAACAAGTTTAAATTTTCTTCCCAATGTAAGTGGGAGTGGTGCAAAGTTTGTAATGATCTTATTAGAAAGTTTATATATATATTTATTTTATCTGTACACCTACAACCTCTCAAATGCCTATTAGTACTGCTGAAGTTGATAAACACATTTTGGAAATGGAGATGTTGTCAAAGAATGACTGATAACTAAGTGGGTGGAATATTTAATCTTACCTAGCGTTCATCCAATAGTATATCAAAGGATTCACCATTGCGTTTGCCATCGCGAACCAATAAAACCCCAAATAGACATGTTGGACATACTTGCTGTAAACAATGCTTCTATCGATATGAGTGTAGATGAAATAACCATGATAAGGTAACCAACACACGCAGAACACTGTTACTATGAATATAAACATCTTAACCACCTGTAAAGTAGATATAGGTTATCTTGCAATATATCTTGAATTGTGTCGAAAACGTTACTTTTCGTTTAGATTTGATTGAGTCCATCTGTCGCTGTGTTTGTTCGCCAATGGATCTGGAACCCCAAAGGACCTTACCCATTTCAGTATAGCACCAGAGCATTAGGGCCATTGGTATAACATAAGTTAGAGCCAGAAACGATACCTGATATCTGCAAGTAAAAAGATGCAATTAAAAGAATATTTCTTATTAAGTTTTCTTATATTTTCACAATTAAGAGTTACAGAGAGAATACAGCTTTACGTTTTTTATGAAACAAAATAATTCTATTCTATATCTATAACAACATGTTAATGCCTCTCTTTCCAATGAACGTTTTTTATCAACTCTGTGTGGTCGGTTTATTTCGTTACAATATCTGATCCAATAAGTATAGAATTAAAGCCGACAGTAATTGCTTTGTGTTAACTATACGTGACCAACAAATTTTATCAAATTATTTTTGAATTAATTGTACTTCTTTTTTAGAGAATGATTTTGGTATAATTCTTGCATTTAAGTTTTATGAGAAAGTTTCAGAAAATACATTTTAATGTGCTTGTACATTTCTGTCAGTTCAGTAGTTTTGATATTAAATGCTATTAAAACTGGTTATATTTTTTATTAACTTGCACAATTTCAATGCTACTGCTAAGTCATTGCTACAAGACTGTGTGAGTAGCTCAAAGTGAGGTTTAAACACCAGGTTGGAGTAGAACAAATTCAACGCCAAACCAGATCAAAGTTAAAGCCATGCCAACTAGCATATAGCAAGGCTAATGTTAATCCAGTTCAAAACAAGCCCAGACTTTTTAAATTCATTTTACAGTCTGGTGAGAGCCAGCTTAATCACCAATTAAACCAGCTCGATACCGTTCTTAAGATTCTTAAGATCACTAAAATTATAGCTACAAATTATGAAGTTACAATATTATTCTGTGTGTTTGTTATTTGCTTCTTCGGTCTGCCTAAAAATCCTAAGAACTCTTGCAAAACACAACAAATTTATTTTGAATGAAGTAGCAAACAAGCTGCTGGCAAGACGAGATTCTGCAACAAAATTCACTGGACCAAAACCGGGTCTGGCAATAACTAAGAGTGCAATACATGGTGCAGTAGCTGAATGGATTACAAAAGTACACCAGGTATGATGGAACAACGTTGAAATGCAGTTACACAGCAAACGGAGCCATCCGATCAATTAGCAGCGAATGCGCACCACGTTGTATTTGAATGCACTGCATTGGAATAACGGAGACTGTCATTTTTGAAACAAACTAATCAACTAACACGTACCATACAGCCTAGTAAATGGGACTAACCTGTTTATGTGATGAAACTCGCTAGGCAAATCAAATTAAATCAACATTTGCTTCTCCCAGGGCGCATTAAAATAATCGCGTACTCTTGGTTTATATAATTTCCAAAAATGTATTGTATATATAGTTTGTTGCAAATTCCATTCCGATCTCGAAAACTAGCTACTTGTGTTTATTGGTGTGAGACAATAGCACGTTTTGAATCACAACAAAACGATGGTATTACCACACTTTACTTCCATTTCGGTTTGTTTTGACCATCATGAATTTAATGTTTGTTTATGGTTGCTCTGTTGAGTGCTAACAATATTAAATAGCGCAATTTTCTGATATTTTCCATGTATCGGATACCTCTATTTAAAGAAGTAAAGGAGGTAGACTGCAAAAGTGTTATTGTTATAGAGTTATTGTTGAAGTCATAAAAGAATCTGGTATCATTTCATCCTGTGTATTTACTGTACATTATGCGTTTGTTTCAATAAACTTATCCACAACTCTTTCCAGTTCTGTAAAAACTAAATGGTTAGTGGCAAGTGTTGCGAAAATAAATAATTATTTTGACAAATACATAATTTATTGAAAGAATGGGCAAGGCAACACAAGTCTTTTTATCCTATCTATCTCGGAAAGTACAAAAATTAGAATATGTAATGTGTCAAGTCGAAAGCGACGAATCCGCCTTCTTAATCCTTTTTGCAATAGTATTCTAATACTTCTGCAAAATTTCTGAAGAACCACATAATAAAAATGTGCGGAGGAAGTTTTTTTTATCTGTATTGATCTTATCGTACTGGTAATTCTCCTGAATGTACTCTAATAGCATCAACAGTTTCCGTCTTAAAACTGTCAACAAAAATCTATTTGATCCACATGTCTGTGTATTAGGAAAAGTGGCCGTAAACTGAAATGGCCGTATAGCGAATAATTTATTTTCATGAAAAAAGGCATGGAAGTTTATTTTGTTTATTTTTTTTTATAGGATACAACACAGTATATGTAACATGTTCGTGCATTATAGACTTCACAAATAATATGATATCATCATAAAGTGTGTCAAAATCACGAAAGATGAGCCCTACGTCATCAAAAAATTAACGTATGTAAATCAGTACTTCTGATTCATATTAGATATCGTACTTCCGGATATTTTAAAAATGCTATGGCGCGTACTTACATAACGAAATGTCAAAGTATAAGGTTAATGTCAATTTACACTTACATTATTGATATCATTTACTTTAAAAAACATCTTTATAATTTAGAAAATATCAGATAATTTACGTTTTAACAAATCAGTTATGATTTTTGTTTGTAATTTCAATAATTTATTTTTATTTCAATTAAAATTTTCGCAAGCCAGGAAGAAATAAATTTAATGGGTAAGTGATGAATCAGAAATGATACGCTGGATACGCTTCAACAACAACAATTAAACATGTTTTATTTGTATAGACGGCACAATGTTTTTTTCTTTACGGTTTTTTATTCTTTTTATCGAAGACACACTAAACTTTAAAGCATCTGCTACTCTCTGTAGCAAAATAGGTAAGTAATGTATAATATGAAAATAGTAAAAGTGTAAGTAAAAGAGTTTCTACCTCTTGTACCGCTGATAATGGCAATAAAGGCCCATTGTTTTGCTTCTCCTTGTTAGAATATTGCAAAGTTCAATATTAATTGCCGAGATTGTAAATGCAAAGTTCTTCCGTGAGCTGACATAATGTCTATCAATGTCAATAATATTAATATTTGACATTTGCAAACGGTAGAACAATGTTAATCAAATTACGTCTCTTAGTTGGCTACATGTTGTTGGTATAGAAATCTCATTTCTGTTGTATTTCTGCCTTTGTCTTGTACATTACTAAATAGACTGGAGTAATGAAACGTCGGTCTTACCGATATGTTACGGACGACATACGTTTATATTGTTATCTTTATCTTTTAAAGTATTTTGACTAACAATTTTACAAATGTGTGTCGTTACTAGATACCTACATCAAATTGTGACGCAGGGTTCAACTTTCGTGATTTCAACTATAAGTGGGCGGCATATTTCGGTTTTATAGCGAAAATTCAACATTTTTTGAATTTATAACGATTCTACTTCCATAAATAAAATAAATGGAGTTGATGATAACAACAAAATGAAAAGTTTCATTTTTAAGATTGTTGTGGGAATTTTCAAAATTTGTCTATAAAATGTATTAGTTTTGTTACGGTCCCAACAATAATAACTTGAAGAAGGAAATAATATTTTTAGGATACGCAACAATATATCAAAAACCACAAATTGTAGATAAATTTTTGAAACGGAATATTGTTCATCACCAAAAATTTCAACTTTGCCGTAATTTAACGGGCTTTGTAGCGTCGACCGTGATTGATATCGCAATAGTTAGGTACGAGTTGAAGTGTGAAAGTTTGTATACATCTTCTTCAAGAAATTTAAAAAACAGTCAAGTAATCAAGAAAATTTATATTTTTTAGTGGCCACAACAAGTTTTAAAATGTGCTGGGTGATAACTAGATTTAATTTAATCAAGTATTGTACATATGTTCTTATTTGCTACTTGACTAAACAATAAAACACAATGCATTAAAAAACAAGAGTTGTTTTATCCAATGTTAATTAAAAAATATTTGTACGTTGAAAATAAATTGGATCTTTGAAATAATTATGAGTTAAACAAGACGCGCGGATCTTACAATTAGAATAGATCATACATTTCTCTGATTTCAAATGGAAAACTGAAATAAAAATAATTTTGAATTCTTAAATTAAATAAGCGGTGTACGTGATGAGCTTTTTTTTCTTGCTGCCTTCGGATGGATGGCGGCAATTTACAATTTCACAGCGGGGTTCCAAATTAAATTTTCTATGTTCTTTTAATTTTTCGACATTGTGCGCTGAGATCCAGGAGGCCTTGGTCTTGTTTCATATATAAACGTACTGGAGAGAATGTTAGAACGGGTTTATTTTGATGCGGAGATAACTAATTGTGAAGTACTCAGAATCTACAAAGAAATGTTTGTTTTTTGTCGTCGTTTATACATGCATCAATAATTTTTCCGTTAATAATTACCAAATTTTGTTAAATAAATTTTGTTGAATCTGGGCCTGAGACGTGTGTACAAGAAAAAAAGGGACGCTGCAAAAATATCTAATAGACATAAACAGATATTCTTTATCAAGTTGAATGATATGTAAATACATGCTTATTGTACTCTATGAATGCTTTTGTTTACGAAGCAGTTTTGCTGCTCTATAAACTGCACATGTGGTCTTTTCACAAATATTCTATTTATAGCAAGGTCACACATTTACTACAGATTTTATTCATTTCAACCTGTTTTTTTTCGTAGGAATCAGATGTTTTTGTTTTTTTTCCGTTACAGAACTCTGAATATTAAAGTACAACGATACATTATTACCTAATGATCCGGTAATTAATAATTTACTATTTGAGATCGCTTTCGTAGTTAGTAGTTTTTTTCTTTTTAAATAATTCTAGGTAGTCTTGAAGACGACTCTTTGATGAGAAACAGCACAAAAACTTAGAGTAGTAATGTCCGCAATTACTACCTCGAGCTCCGAATGCACGTTTCTGTGCGACGGCAAAACTTATCATAAGCTGGGCCGCTGTGACAATATAGTCTCGAAGAGCCACCTCGACGTCTAAAATTTCCCGTCGACGATCATAAACAAAGTTTTTCATGTGTCCTCAGAGGAAAAAGTGCAACAATTTCAAATCGGAACTTCCTGCTAGCCACAGAATCGTTCCTTCTCGGTCTATCCAATGTGCAAACGCCTGGTTTAAATGTTTCCCATACCAGTCGGGAACATGTGGAGGTGCCCCATCGTGCATCGACTATATTTGCCGTCGTACATGTAATATGTCATCCCAGTAATCGGGTAATGTATTTTGCAGACAATTTAATGATCTGCCGCATTTAATTTTTCGGGAAGTACATGTGACCCAAATAAATGATCGCCCAATATTCCAACCCATACATTTATTGATGTCCTATGTTGGGATGAACTCGGATGGATATCTTGTGGTTTTTTATCGGCTCAGTGATAAATATTATGGTAATTCAGCACACCATTTTTTATGAAGCAATATTCATCGGTACACAGGATCACGGATCGAAGATTTGGAAGACGAGTTTCTATTTCACGAACCATTCACGCAAAGATTTTATCCTGTTTCTCCGTAGATTAAATTATGTCCATGTTTTCAGTATTCGTATAACTTGCCATAATTTACACATAAGACAACAAATGCCTGTAAGTGATTCAATGTTCTGCCTGTGTTGCCAATCCATTTATGCGTTGAGCTCGAACAACAGGGCCGGACTGAGATTAAAAACTATTATTTTCTCGTTACTGCGTGGACATAAAGTATTCATTTTTTGGAATTTAGGTTTCCATGCCATTAGCTTTAACCTCTTTTATTTTCAGAGACTATTCAGTAGACACCCTGTATGAATGTGGTAAACAATTTTTCTATGAACAAGCTATAAATTAAATTCTAAATTGTGTAAATGCGTTAATTGCAACTGTTGTATAAAATTCACAATTGATATGCCTACATATGTATGTTCTACATACAATATATGGTGAATATTTAAGAAGAGTAAGTTACTTGACACATTCTATAAAATATACATGAATATGTATACAGTATATGTATACAGTATATGTAAAAGTAAATTCTTTTTCTTCTTCGTCTCGTATGTTTAGTTTATTGATATTACCTTGGTAGAAAATCAATATTACGAATTATATTTGATTGCTTAGAATTAACTATCTTAAGTACCACCCGTCTTTATTTCTAAAAGTAGAAGCGAGCGTCAGAATTAATTCCTGCGTTCATTTCAGCATCGTGTCGGAGTGCTACGAAATCTGTAACCGTAAATCTAGAATTGTCTGAGCACCTTGAAGGCAGACGCTGAAATCATTGCGGAAAATAAAACCACAAACGTCTTCAATGTCGGGTCTTTTTTATCTCTCTCTGTCGTAATATTTTAGCTTGACACTATAATCTCCTATTCTGTTCACTTTTATAGTATTTTACTTGTGAATTAAAACTTATTACATTGGCAGTTAGAAAGCGTTGGAACATTTTTACAAACGATTACATCTTAAAGTAAAATATGGTTTGAAATTGAAAATAACATTCCTTTGACATAGACTAAGGTGAGTTGCTAATATCTTTGGACGCAATCTTTCGCGGAACAGTTCGTTTTGAATATATTGCAACTTTGAATACGCGTAATACACGAACCAGAATGCTTTTCTAACACAACTTTAAATTTTATTTAAACTAAATATTACATAGAACGACTTATTTTTAAAATATTATTTCCAAAGAAATTTATTTATTCTAATATGTTTAGTCATGTTTATTACATGTGTTACTAAATCTACTGGTTTGGAGCGAGATATACAGTGTTAGTAAAAAGTCCCGGAACGGTCGAAAAACTTTGTTATTTGAAAATGATGATTTCTGAAATTGGGTATGGGGGTATAGTTAATATAAATGCATTTTATGCAATACAGTTTATATTTTTTTCACTTACGGTTTAATCGGCAATACGTCCAACTTTTTTTTTTAAACGGAACGCCCAGATTTTTTTTACACTTTTGAATGCAAAATAAAAAACTACGTTCAGGAAGTATTAAGATGTTTATTTTTATTCACAAGAAAACAGTTAAAAAATTAAAAAAGTGTCCTAATACAGAAAAATCAAGGTACCTTTGAAAAAAGTTGTTGTTTAGTGTTTGCATTCTTTTTGGCGTCACATTTGACAATTTTATAAGCGTTTTAACTTTTGCATCGCTATAAATTTACTTATTTTAGACATTGACACATTTGAAAATGGCAGTAAAACTTACTGAATCAGAACGAATTGAGATATTAATGATGTGTGGGTACGGTGATCGTCAACGTTCTTTTGAAGAGGTTCGTATTTTGTTGAATACTGTTTATCCGGATCGTCACATTAGTAAAAGTATGGTATGCCGAACAATTCAAAAGTTTGCAGTCTTTCGTCAGGTGAAGGATTTACCTAGAAGGGGACGTCCATTAACAGCAACAGATGAAGAAACTAGTTTGAATGTGTTACTTACAGTGGAAGAAAATCATCACGTGTCCACAACAGAATTAGGTCAAATTCATGAGATCTCTCAAAAATCTGCTCATAAGATTCTTAAATCAGCAAGAATGAAAGCCTATAAAATGTATCCCGTCCATGAGTTAACTGAAGATGATGGTAGACTACATTTTTGCGAAACAATGACGGAATTGATCGAGCAGCAGCCTAATGTTTTAGATCACATAATTTTTTCAGATGAGGCAACGTTTTGTCTCAACGGCACTGTGAACAGACATAATTGTCGCTACTGGTCAATTGAAAATCCGCATTGGATTGAAGAAGGCCATACACAGCGTCCTCAAAAGGTGAATGTCTGGGCTGGTCTTGTTGGAAACAACATCATAGGACCATTTTTTATAAGAGAAAATTTAACTGGCAACGTCTACTTAAATTTATTGCGAAATGAGGTTGTTCCAGCACTTGCGGCCCTCTTTCCAAATGCAAACATAGGTGATCACCCTAATGCACATTTTTGGTTTCAACAAGATGGAGCTCCCCCTCATGTTGCCCATAATGTCCGCGATTATTTGAATGAAATTTTTCCAGAACGTTGGATCGGACGTACAGGAGCAATCAAATGGCCAGCACGTTCGCCTGATCTCTCGCCATTAGATTTTCTCTTTTGGGATCACTTGAAATGTCAAGTGTACAAAAATCGTCCCCATAATCTTGAACAATTGGAAGAGAGAATAGTTCAAGAAGCCAATCGCATCACTCCAGAACAAATACAAAATTCAATAAGAAATTTTACTGACCGTTTACATTTTTGTCAAATTGTAAATGGAGAGCATTTTGAACAATTATTGTAATCGCAACCTGAATAGACACGTATCTTGATTTTTCTGTATTAGGACATTTTTTAAATTTTTTAACTGTTTTCTTGTGAATAAAAATAAACATCTTAATACTTCCTGAACGTAGTTTTATATTTTGCATTCAAAAGTGTTAAAAAAATCTGGGCGTTCCCTTTAAAAAAAAAAGTTGGACGTATTGCCGATTAAACCGGAAGTGAAAAAAATATAAACTGTATTGCATAAAATGCATTTATATTAACTGTACCCCCATACCAAATTTCAGAAATCATAATTTTCAAATAACAAAGTTATTCGACCGTTCCGGGACTTTTATGTAATAGTTAGCAAAAAGTGAGTAATCACGTAGGAGTAGAAAGCTTGTTGTTTCTAGGAATTTTGCTGGTCCACTTTTGTCTAAGGTACTTAGTTAATTTATTGACGCAAACGTAATTATATTGTATCCGTTCTGATTGTGGTAATTCGCATGGATTCATTGAAGCTCGTTGCAATGTAACTAATTTGCTAAATATCATTCAATCTATATTTCTCACAGTAGATCAGAAGCAACAAGTCTATACATATATGTAATAAGATATATTGTGTTAAAGCATTTATAAAGTTAACCACCCATATTGTAATATATCGTCGAGAGATGCCAAAATAATAAACACAAAAAAATGACTATAATATACGCTCATGGTCTATTGTTGGAATCACACTGCTAACGAGAGTACAATGAAACCAGATCACGCATTAGCTTTGGATCACGCTTTTTCGATTTTAACCAAAAAATCTCATCAGCGAAGTTTGGCATGCAAGATCTGATTTCACAGTATTTCTGTCTCGATATTTACTTCCATAATAAATGAACAATAAATACTTAATGCGCTGTATCAAATCCCATCTTGATTAAGAAACTGCTTGGTTTGGTGTTTTGTTGGTAATATGTATCTACTAAATTCTTATCTGGTAGAACGTACTTTATAGATTATAAAACCATAATAAAAGCGGAAACGACGATGAATCATGTAGGCGCAGCGACAGAATCATTTCACAACTTACCTAAACAAATTGAATATTTTGGAAAGCACGCGATAACTACTTTTTTTGTAGACGCAGTTTCAACGACACAAGCTATCAAAAAAGTCCTTTTTTTAGAGCATGAAGTTTTCAACAAAAAAGTCTGGGAGACTACTATTCTATCTGTTATGGTTCTCAAATTATACTATTTACTAAGGTGTTGTCTTTGAAAAAAGAAACGTTTTCACGATATTTTTGCTTCTTTTGTAGACGCAGCCTCAACGGCGCAAGCGATCAACAAATTTGTGGGATCTTTTTTGTACTGTTGTTAACTGTTTAGTGTTTTCAAAATTCAAGTGACTTTAAAGTTTTTAACTAAAGTCCTTAGCGGTATTGTACAAAATTCTGAGAATAATGCAAAAATTCATTTAGCTTTGGATTGCTAACGCATACTTTCGGTTTTTATGACAAAATATGTAATTTCAACACTTCCAACTGAAAAGTCAGACTTTTGTAACCACCTTTTTAAGAAAACTAGTACCTACTGTGTGCATGCTTTCAGATCTTCCTCTACAGTTTAAAACTACCTGGTCAAATTTTAGTTAGTTTATATGAAGGTGTGTTCTTGCCTAATATTTCGATCATATAAGTATAAGTTTCATGACAACTGTTTTTGCAAAGATATTTTACAGAGATCTTACTTTATCTTTACGCAGTTTCGATAAATTACGAATACGCCAACAGAAACACACTAACATTTAATATACATATGTATGCTAAGTTATAGAGATGTGATATTTTACTTTTAGTAACTTCAATAAATGACCTTTGAGCAAAAACTGGTTTGGGTATGTCACTTACCCCGTTCTCTCGCTGAATATTAGCGTTGATTAAAACTCCTTATCTACTCCCAAAGAATAATTACTGTCTAATTTAAAATCTTAATAGACATGTTTCTTGAATTTCTACGTTTCCATTCATTTTGTTGAAACAGACAGCTAAACTAATTATATGTACATCCCAGATTATTTGCAGTTAGATTTTAGTTTTAGTATTGGGGTGATCATAAAGTAAGGGATATACTTTAAATTCTTATACCTTTAAAAAAATTAAGTTAATAAAAAATAAATCTAATTGCTTAAGGAATGGGATGTAGTATGCCCAAAACCAGTTACGGCAATTGCTCAGTATGACCTCCATTTTGTTGTAAGACTATTAACCTTTCCTCCAAATTGTACACAGCATTCCGTAACATTTCTGATAGAATTGTACCAATTTACACCGTAATATATTCTTTTAATTCTTGCAGCGTTCTTGGTCGTCTTTTGAGCACTTTATCTTTCTAAACAACCCTGCAGCCAGTAATCCGTTGGGTTAATATCAGGTGATCTTGGTGGCAAGGAATTTACGAAATGTCTACTTAACACACGATCTTGAGAAACGTTGGATAACAATTGTTTGACCGGTCGGAAAATGTGTGGGAATTCGCCAGCCAGGATAAAGATGATATTTTCAATTCCGTGGTGCTCGTTTTGTAGATGTGGAATAACATAATATCTTTACATTTAGAAGTAGCGTTCACCGTTTACAGTTACAGATATGGCTTCTCAAAAATCAGCTGTAAAACTGGTGACTAAAACGGTGATTTTCTTGAAGGCCTTCTTGAACGATTTCTAGTGGAATTTCTGCAGTTTTTTTCTACAGTTTTTTTCTACAGTTTTGAGTATTGACTCCATCATTTTGAGTAAAATGTGCCTCATCTGTCCATAAAATATGGTATAACCATTCGGGTTCAATTTCCATCTGAGTTATTACTCGTAAAGAAAATCGTATCCAGTAGCCAATTCTGCCTGCTTTAATATAAACAGCATTTTCAGTTTATATGCATACATCTTTAGAATTGTGTGTAAAATTACTGCTGCTGACTGCTAGTGGATTTACTTAACTTGGACACCACTTCCTGATTTTGGTAGGTCAGTTACAGACACTGCACTTCCAATTTTTTCTTTCAAATTGCGGTAAGTCTATTCAAGTTTGCGGAAATTGAATTTTATGTTTTTATTCAACATAAAATGTTCATCAGTCAACCGTACACTATATTTTATTTTTACTGTAGTGACTTCAACTAACAGTACGTTCTTCCATACGTTCATGCGTTTTAGTGTAAATGTTCTATATAGTTCTTTTTTGCAAGATGTCTGGCTTTCATCTATCGGTTCTGTAAATCGGCAACACGTTTTCATTCGGCTGATATAACAAAGCCTGTGTTGTTGGAACAGACAATATGATGAGACCGAGCGTCTCGGTATCAGTGAATATTCTCCTATCTATCTACCCTTTGAAATGCTACTCTTAGGTACTTTTGTTGTAGTGTTCGAGTTTGTAAGCTTTGTACTACTATTTTAAAAATAATCATTGCCGTAATTAACGACTAATTGAGAATAATTCTGCTAGGTTTCGCACTAAGTGAATTAATTGTTAATTGGTGTTCTTTGACAGCCAATTATTTAACTTTTCCTATATTCGATACGTTAGTGTAGCCAACCGTGTTGCTATACATTTGACTATACACAACTACTAATGGAACAACTAATATACATATGTATGTTTACATACAGAAAGTAAGTATTCGTATGAGTTATTAAGTTTATTCGACATTTGCTATCGTGAAATTAGTCTAGGGGTTAGCAGATTGTACAATTAGGAAGAAATACATAGTTTGTATGCGGGGCACAGTATCGCTTCCACCACTATCTCCTGGTTTGCTAATTAACATGCAGAGCATCTCTCAGCCAGCCGTAAGGTAGTTTTAGCATATGTGTAGGAGCTTGCATCTAGTTGCGGTTCGTGAAAGTGTTATGTTTTAAGAAGCAGTCGCTAGTTGCATAATTTGTTTGCCAGATGTTAATTAAAAAACTGGGATAGTGAAATTATTGCTTTAAATAAGATGGTTCACATCTTATATACATTACTTAAAAAATTAGGAGATATTTATAATTTTGGCTGGAAAGGGCTCTAAAGTAGTAAAATCAGTATCATCTTAATGATAAAAATACTAGCATGACTTATTTAATTAAATATGGGTCAATTTTACTCCCGTTTAGTAACATTTTATTCTTTATTAGCAATTAAGAAAATCAACATTTTTTGTGGAATGAAGTATAGTAAGTAACAGACTTGACAAAGTATTATCTAGGCAATTGTTATAAAGGAATGAAAAGAGCGAACCAAATTATCAATTTTACTTGTACCTACTACTATAGTATACTTGTTAGATCTGTAAACATTATGTCATATTGGACCTTTCGGATGCAGAGTTTCAATGTCAGAATCAAGACGATTTTGAAAAACCTTAATTTCATTCGCAATGACATCAAAGTCTGAGAAATGAGTATCAAAATTTATCTTTGAAGCACTCAAAGTTTCGACTGCAAAATCGACGGGAAATTCAGTCTCTGTAGTGTGGCTGGATATTTCACATGTTTTCAAATATGTAAAACATTTTTTACGTAATTTCGATTGAAATAGTATTATTTTCTGCCTGAAGTGTTTGATATTGGTGTATAAATCAGGGAAAAGCTGATTCTCGCCTTGCAATCTCAAATTCAATTCGTTCATATGATTTGTCAAATCGACATGAAATGCTAACTACTACACCCATTCACTATTTTCTAAATCGGCAAACAGGCGATGCTTCTCATTCTAAAAAAAAATTCGATCTCTGCTCCAAACTCAAAAAAGCGCTTAAGGACTTTTCCGCAACTAAACCAGCGTACGGCAGCATGATATAGTAAGTCATTTTCTCCAATATCTTCAATAAACTTGCGAAATTATCGGTGATTCAGCTCAGTGGGTATGATGAAGTTAATACCTGATTTGACTGATTTTAGAACTTCAGACATATGGAAACATTTTCTGCACAAGGACTGTTGATGAATGATACAATGTAAGACTAATGGTTTCAAACCACCATCATTTTCTACAGCCTTTGACACAAGTGCAAGCACTCCTTTATTTATACCACAGATATTTTTGCTTCCATCAGTTGTAATAGATTTCAAGTTTTTCCATCGAAGGTTCTTTTTATTAATGGCATTTTCACCTCCCTTAAAAATATATGCCCGAATTGTAGTGCCGTGAGTACTAGCGATATCAAGAAGTTCTTCATACACTTCATCAACACCTGAACAGTATCTGACATATCCGTTGACTCATCCAAGGCTAGAGAAAACCACTCAAGATGTCCATTTTTGTCAGACAGTTGAGATGATATATTTTCTGCTGTTCGGGGCATATTTCATCGGCTACTGCAATCAAGCATTTTTTTATCATATCTCCATCGGTGAATGGTTTTCCACGGTTTCTTATTTCAACAGCTATACGAAAGATGGCGCGAGTTGCAGACTCTTGTTCCGGTTTTGCCTTTTTATATGTAATTAATGCCATCTCGAAGTGACCGGAATACATTAGCCAGAACCAGAACTTTCTCGAACAAACGCGGTATGTTTGGAGACCCCTGATTTAGACGCATGCTGTATTCTTCCTAAGTAGTAACTAAAAAAAACTCCAGCACTATTCGTATGCGTAGATGGCACGTGTACTATTAACCTTCAGGCATAGACGCTTATGTCCCCAACGCTATTGCTTATTGTTTGTGTTAAGATAACTTTCTAGTAGCAACAGAGAAGTGGTTTCGAAGTTGGGTAGCATTTCAACTTCGATTTCTATGTGCAGCTTGTCAGAGGTACCGATCATCCTTTGGTGTTGATAATTATAAAATCTCTATTCTAAAAGTTTCACATTAATTAGGAGCAGTCTGACATACGAAAATTTTCATCTCAAACTTTTAAGGATAACTGACGAAAACAATCATAATATACATATATATTTTTTTATCAATTAGGTACTATAACTGCATCCAATAAAATTTGCACAAATAGGAAATCAATTTTTGTTTATAAGAATGACAATGTAACCAAAATAGGAATTATAGATTATGTGTCATATCCATTTTTCACTTCCCATTAACAATTTGTTACTTTTTAGCAATACGACACGAATCAGCTGATTACGTTTTAAGATTATATCTATTTGTAAATTGTAGACGTACGTTACTAAATTTAATATATACGGATTAATGGTTCAGGCGATAAGCATAAGTGAGCACTAAAGATGTACAAAGCAACGGAAGGTATTAAACGAGAGTAATTTAGATCTAACAAGACGTTAGTTCAACAGTAATGTAGGAAATCTACGGAAGTACTTAATGAAAATTAATTACTTTTGGATCTGGCAGGTTGTTTGTAGAGTCGTTGTCAAACGGAACAATTGGCTTACTTGCAATTGTGATACTATTACAGTATTCTTTTACATTTGTTGTAATGTAAAAATGTAAAAATTTTTTGTAATGTGTAATGGCTCCCACAATTTATAAAATGAACGATTCACTGTATTTTGTAAAAGTAAGTGAGCTTGTTATTTCAGAATACTATTTCAATTTTTAAAAAGTAAATTGATCAACAGTTTTAACCATTCTCAGTAGACAGTTGGCAGCAATAAGCAGTCAATAAATTCAATGGTTATAATACAAACGCCAAAAATTCTTAATATTAGTAAAGTATGCTCAGACACCAACTATACAGGGTGTTTTTAAAAAGTTGACTCTGCATATTGATTTTCCATATAAAGATGGTGAAACATTTAGATACTGATTTCCTATATTTCAGATACTTATAATATGAGAAGCTACAGTTCTGGCAAAACCTGGAGATCATATTTTGAAATATTTGCAAAAGCTGTAACCTCATAACTTTATATTGCAGACTTGTTATCCAAAGATGTAATTCGTATGATATAGCTTTCTTTCTTTTTGCGCATATGGACTAGTAAAAGGTGTTCTCATATATAATTAATTTGAGAGGATGAGGTGGTGGTAATCATTATTGGTGTTCATTACCCTTAATGCTGAACCATTTTTATATTCCCAAAACGTTTTTTGTTAAAATGTGTTCATGGCGAAGTGTACAAAAACAATTTGACAAAGTCCAATCGAAAATTTTTGCAAAGAATCATCATATATGTAAAAGGATGTGAGGTGTATGTATATTAGCAATTTTCTATTTCCGTCTTGTTTAGACTTGAAAAGAAGAAGAAAATATATACAGAAAAATATCAGTGACTTACGCGAAATCCATATTAGAATCGGTAGGTTGTCCGTCAGGCCAAACCAGGAGGCAAGCTGTTCTTTCTTTATCACGAAATCTGAAATAAATATATATAATGTGATGTGAAAGGGTCTTTTTACAATATAGTACATAGAATATGTTTGTCTTTCGATGTATTATTCCTTTAGAAATGATTTTTCTCGTCTCTTTTACAATGAATGTAAAGTTGACTTCATAGAATCCATACTTTTCATTTTATCAGACGTGAAGTGCTATTCATTCTACGTGGAGGATATTAAAAAAATATATTAGGAAGTGAGCGAAAAACAGTAGGTATTATTAAAAGCGTAAAGAGAACGAGAAAATCCTGCTTGACGTTTTCGGTTATTAAGTTTTGTAATATGGAAAATCATAAATTTGAATAAAAATTATTTTAATCCTAAATACTAAAGCATCAATATTTTACTCTAATGGAATATACTTCCTTGTTTAAACAAATCTTCCTTTTAATTGTGAAAAATAGCAAACGATAAATTTGGGAGCGCGCTTTATTTTCTTGTATAATACAAAAAACATTTTCGTATATTTATCTTTTGTTCATAAGGGAGTCGTTTATCAAATTCTTTATATTTATTTGTAGTATTTTCCACTTCTGATGATTTGTTTGTTAACCAAATTTATATTTCTTAGATTTGGTTAAATCCGAAATAC
>ML218951.1:0-17523 GCA_004785975.1 Popillia japonica
TAAGAAGAAAATAACTACTTTATTGGTATGTTAAATAAATAAATAAAATAAAAAATCGGTAACAAAAGGTATTTGGTCTGAAGAGAAACACAAATATAAGGTTTTACTAAATAAATAAGAAATATGAAGTAATAATTTTAAAGCACAAATCGGTTAATTCCAAACAAAAAAAAAGTTTGCACTGGGGACCTTTCTGTTCAATCCAGGTTTAGGATAGCGGATCCGGATCCAAAGTTTCTGATAGCGGATCCGGATCCGAGGTTTCTGATAGTGGATCCGGATCCGAGGTTTCTGATAGTGGATCCGGATCCGAGGTTTCTGCTAGCGGATCCGGATCCGAAGTTTCGGATAGTGGATCCGGATCTGAGGTTTGGATAGCGAATCCGGATCCAAGGATTCGGATACCCGGATAGTTTTGGATCCGGATCTTAATTTTGCCGGATATCTGCAGCACTAGTACATAACTGGGCGTCATAGATTTTGCAAGACATGGTTGCAATTCTATTGCAAAAATAAAAGAAAAAATAACGTTTAACTACATATTTCAATATTCTTTTTCTTCTCATAAGGTTAGTTATATAGATGTGAGTATTGTTTCTTTTTAATTTATTATGGAGCTTGAGTTGGCCTACATAGTTTTACGGAAAATTTTCAAATATCATTTGCGTGTAGGTTTTAGAATACACCCTACACAATACAATTGTGAAATCTGAGAAAGAAAACGCTATTAAAGAGGCCAAGATAAACATATGTTTTGAATTGCTGCCATGTGGACACAACAATCACATATTATTTTAGAATGATAACAAAATACGGAACATGGTCTTCTATTTTGTGAATCCTTCAATTGACTTCGATAATTTCTAGAGCAATTCTGATTTGAAAAGCCGACAAAGACGTCACAAAAGATTCATTCGCCATACTTTTGAATACGACATAAGAATTCACTACTGTTACATCCATTAAGTACGAGAAGTTTCTATACCACTATTTTTCTGATTTCCTGTGTATTTTGTTTGAAGATTTGAACATATCTATTTTTTTGAGATAACACATAAATTATTCTAGCATGGGAGAACATATCAGTTCCAGATTAATCAATGAATTCTTTTCCTTATTCCGAAGACAAGTTACTTGAAATTACGTTTTTCTTTTGTTTGCCTGACAATGCCTAGTGGTTGCTCATCTTCACTCTCACATTCTTCAATGTTTGGAGAATTTAGAATATAGCCAACAAACGTAACTGATATATTATTGGTTCAAACAAATTGACTTAATCTAAATTATGTTGTCTTTCAGTATCTTCGTCTTTGCTGATCTTATTTGCCTTTTGCAAATTCTCAGCTACCACCCACCACCTATAGTCTAAATTCAATTATTTCGAAAATATTAAGCCAAAGAATTTAAATATAATAATCATTTAATAGCAAATAAAACTAACCAAACATCGAAAATTAATGAGTAACGTCATTAGCTGTTGCAATGTTTTTTTATCATAGTTTTAATGAAACATCCTGTGTATCAACGCTTACTATAAAATCTCAACCAATTTAAAATAGTTTTTATCCGTCCTATGTATAAATTCATTTGTTTTAGAAATATTCATAATGAAAAGTTGCGGCTAGTGACAGAGAATTTTTAGAGAAGCTGATGTTTAATTCATTTGAGTTGATCATTAATCAGTATATAGGTATATACAGGAATATCCTATTAAAAATGATATTTTGGTGACTGATGGATAAGTAATGAAGTCATAACATTTGACTAACTCTGTATTTATAATAAACAGTATCTTATGGATACTAATCGACTACGAGAAAGACTTCGTTGATTTCAAAATATTATAAAGTCTCTACTTTGAGGAATTAGATTTGTTTGTGTTTGACTTCCTGTTGTTGCGACTTTAATTTGATGACATTCCGAGAATTCGTTTTCAATATGACACAAAAGTTGGAATTGTTATTTGGAAATTTTTCGGGTATTATATAATTTGTATAATTGTCACGTTTAGCACCTTTCACTGTAAAGAATGCAAGATCGGCTACGTCATTTTCAATTGTTTCGAATGGACAATGTCCGCGAATTCACTTGCCGACTCTACATCGTTCCCACAGACATTGTCCCCGCGTCTAATTGTTCCTTTTTAACATCGTATTGCCGTCCAGTCTGTACCCTATCCTATCCCTGTATAACATACATTCTACTGAGTCTCCCTTAAATATACACAGTCTGATGTGGTATTGCCGCCAGGCAAACAGGAGTAAATGGCACACCCAATGAGCAACGTTCGTCTGATACGTGTTTTCTTTTTTTTTCTCACAAAGAAGAGGATTTTCAGCGGGTAAAACTGTCACGTGAAGTGTAGTGTATGTACCGCGCCAACATATTCTAACCAGTAGATCACGAACGGACGATTAGGTAAACCGCATACTATGAACAATTACGTTGCGGTTTTCCTTTGACATCCGCCAGGACGAGACAAAGGATGGATGTCCTACTATTGTCGCATCATCGAATTATGAATTATTAATAGGGTTTTTGTTTGTGGAATAAACATTAATTTAGGTAACGGTATTTTGTGTGATTGTGTGTGAATTTTTGCATCTTTTGCGTTAACTTTTCTCGTATTCTTATACGGTCAACAAGTTTTTTTTGATATTATTTATTTCGGTTTTCTGCGATTTATGACCAGACGAACGTTTGGAGGAATCGTCGGCGAATATCTTTCTGATGTTGGTACTTGTTATCCATTTTTTTTCAGTGAGCTATGTTTGTTATGAATATATTTGTATAAATTAGAATCATAGTCGCTATATGTATACATATTTAAAAATTCACTGTTTTTAGGTAACAGGCCCAACTATATTGGGCTATGCTCTTAGATGTGTTTACTATTGTATTTTAATATACTAAGGCACTCATTTCTTAACTTTAGTGAAACATGTCTTGGTTTTTATTAAATTCCATTATTAGAGACCTTAGCTATTGCGACAGCAAATTTTGAAGAAAGAATTAGTGAATATGATTGTTGTATATGGGGAATCTAGTAGAATCTGTTTTTTATTGCATCGAGTTCATAGGCAAAAATTTTGAACTGATGTAGCATCTGTTAGAAATGAAAATAATGATTTTAAAGGATTTGCAAAGTGCAGAAGATGGAGAAACCTAAAACTATCAACGAAAAAATGTTGGTAATGGGCAGTTTTGTTAAATGTAACATTTCACCAACCACTGAACTCCCCAACAAGAATTTCAGCCGTGTTATTTTGATAGTATGCACAACTTTTGTCAATAGAAAGTATGAAAAGAACACTAAGGACTAACCTTCTTCAATAGCATTTCATTTACTGATTTACTGAGCGTACAGTTGAAATCTTGAATGTTTACCGTTACGTCTTTCTAGTATTACAGTATGAATTAAATCAACACGTCGGAGTCAAATTAGCATCTGAAAACTAATGCCAAAATACAGATGAAAGCACATATTGCAAGGTTCAATGTTAAATTTTCGTATGCCTACTGGTGAATAATAATGGTCAAAATACCATGTTTCGTAGTCGTAAATTCGGCAGTGAAGAAAATTACTGGAGCGAGATCTGGATGTCGAATTTCTCTACGCTGAAACCAATGGCAGCTCTCGCAATAAGTAGAAGAATTCAGCTTCAGCAATATGGCGCACTTGATCATTTCCTCAACATTTTAACGATCGAATTTCAAGCAATCAACATCGTCTAAGCCGTTTGAGTGGTAGAGGTGAGCGGCAACATCACTAGATTCTGTGGGATTATGTAAAGGACATTAAGCTGGTTTTACACTTGTCAATTTCTTGGTCAATTTTTAGTTCTTGAAATAGAACTTATTGTCGTATTACACTTATCAATAAATTTGAAGATATTTTTAAGATCTTTTTATTGGTGAATTTTAAGTTCTTAAATAAGAACTTACTATTGAATTACACCTAACAATAAATTGAACTAAGAATAGCAACTGTGAAGAGAGTTTCGAATCTTTTTAATGTTAACAGTGGTAATGTCCTATGTTAAAAGGTTATGTAATATGAGTGAAGATCACATTAAGACCTTTAATGTGTACACGTTTAGCACAGCTGATAATTCGTGATAATTACGATAATTCAGAGAGTACCTAGTTATTATATTTGTAGTCTAAGCGATACATATAGTTTGAGGATCTGCTGGAAAATCGTTCTCTACTTAATTTAAATTACCCTTTTTCGCAATCAACCATGGTCTAACCCACCACCTCCTTGTTACGCTTGCTTTTTCTAAATCTGTCATTTTTAGTAACATTAAGGAGAATACAGCTTTTCTTAAATTTGTTAATCTTTTTCGTTGCCATTTTCTCTGCATTATGCTGTAAATTCAAAATTTCAAATAATCTATATGAATTTAGTCATTCAATTACAAATATTACATTGTCGTTCAACGAATTGTAATTGTTGAAATTTGAATTAAAGTAAGTTTGGAATTACTTTCATACAAGTGTCGCAGGTTAGCCCTGCCGGTCACTATCCACTATTAAAACAAAAATTACTATAAAATTGAAGTTAAATTGATGCAAAAATAGAACATGTTCTAATTCTTCAATTTCTAGAACTTACCCAAGTTCTTTAATTCGATCTATTTATTGACAAATGGAAAGCTACCAGCTACAAGCTTAAAATTGAAGAGAACTAGAACTAGAAATTGAACTTGAAATTGACAGATGTAAAAACTTAACTTGACAAGTCGCCTAAGTTCTAGGCAATTGATCAATAAATTGGCAAATATAAAACCAGCTTTATTTAGCCTGAATATCTAACTACTACTGAAGAATATGAAAAAAATATTAGAAACGTGTTTGTCGGTGTTCATGAAATGGTAAATGTAAATGTTTCTAGTTTTGTTTTTGATTGCCTATACATGAGTGCAAAGTTTACCTAGCAGATATACTCCTTTAATATTTCTAGTAATTTATTCCTGTCATCGTTTAGGAGAATTTTGCCATAAAATATGCATCATAACATTACTATTACTAACTAAGTAAAACATTAATAATCCCAAACATAGTGTAATATAAATTCGGATGAAGCTTCTGTAAATAATAATTAGTATCTAACTGGGATACATACATGTATTTAGTATAATACACCTTTGCTGACGGTACACGTCACACATACAGGATTTTTCTCGAACTATTATGATTTGTTATTTCTTCAATTATTGATAATGATTGATTATTTACAAATAGACTTCTTTTCTGAAGTAAATAATATGAAATCTCCAAAGTCTAATAGAGAGCTGTATGATTTGTCCGGTTTAGTTCACTCCACAACTTGAATTATACATTTTGTTTTGCAGACATTACATTATTTGCATTTATTATTATAGGAACTACCAGTGTCATTAGATAAGACTAATGATTTATATCGTTTGAAAACAATCTGCAGTTTACATTTGTCCTACTACATTAAAAGCTAATAAAGTTAATAATTCCAAGATTAACCAGGTACACAGGATTTCATTTCCATTATTACCATTAACCTCATTCTTATGTTAATTTGAACAAATGAAATCTATAATTTACATAGTACATAAAGGTATGACAATATTAATATGAGTCACTTGTTGCCACTTAATTTCAGTTGCAGCCAACTTTTTAATTACATATTTGGTGCAATATTAGTCATTAAATTCACATCTGTATAATTTAACGCATAACTAATTTCATTTTCTTCTCGTTTCAGAGCTGGGAACTGTTGGTCTTGTCTAAATTGCAATGGAATTTGTGCGCCATCACTGGTTACGATTACGTCGATCAAATTATCGAACGATGCCCTTGGGGTAACGAAAGTTCTTTGCTGAGAAGACATTCCAATACATTAGTATCCATATGCTATACAGGTAGGACGATTTATTGTGCTTTTAATTTTCGTTTCCATTGTTAGAATATTTGTTTTCTTTATATTGACCGACGTACCATTCAAAACAATATTCTATTGAGTATGGCTTATTCTTAGCTAAATAAACATATAAGACGTATATTGTGATGCCAGAGTTTATACATTATTCAGAGGTAACGATTATTTTTGCCGAAATAGAATGCCTTGCTTTATGTATCTGTCTGCGGTTTCTTTTCGGGATTATCTCGGTTGTTTATTATATCTGCAGATTTTAACTTTCAAACATTGCCTCTTAATAAACCTGCTTATTCCAGCACCTCTTTACAGAACCGGCATAGAGGACAGAGCGACTGTTATTCGCAGTTGATTAAGTATCATTTTAGTTAGTGTTTCTACAAAATTACTAAATTTTTAATATTTACGTTGCATCCACGTTTTGGTTGGTGGTTTACACCTATTAGCAAAGAGAATATTATGAACTAAATTTAGTAACAGGAATGAAATAAACTGGTTTCAGAAAACATATTTTTGTTGATTTACTAGAACAGTACTACAAGATGAACGACTGTTCATTCTCTTACGGACAAAATTTACATAATAACTATTTACAAATGCAAGAGACGTAATTCTGAAACATGGTATGCAAGTTTAACATTTTGGAATCGTCTTAGAAAGCTTTTCAAAAAGCTAAAAGGAGCTTGCTGTTGCCGCAATTAAAAGCGGAAGAGACAGAATAACCAAAATTAATAGACATTGCTGTATTCTTTCAACAAATGCAGCCAAACCTTTAAAAATTGCCCTTATTTCAACAATTTCGAAGACCAACACTTGTAAAAGACGAGCTCTTGCATCACATTAATTGAGACAATATTTAAGTTTAGCAACCTGAACGTGAATTGGAATACAATAACTCTTGTGGCGAAAAAAGTAATGCCTATCGTGTTAACATCTTTTTTTCAAGTATATATTTTTAATTTGGGATAGTTTCCAAACTTTTGCGAAATTGGAATAGGGCAAGGCATCGATACACGGGTCTGATACCTTATATACAGAATTATACATATATATACATATAGGTACCAATAATGGAGCATCCATGGAAAGAAATTAAAGCTAAGTAGTGTAAAACATGAATTTTAGGGATACGGACGACGATCATTTAATAGAAGTTATTGTTAAAAATTATTGGAGAATATATACCGTCTTTGATCCACCAAGCCAAACATTGTGCAAATTAATGAAAAAGCATAACAAATATTTTGTAATAATTACTAATTGCGTATTTTACGTTTGGAGTTCACATCCAGTGTTGATTGGTGATAGATTTTTTTTCCAGGAAATGATGATGAAATAGCTTTCCTTACGGGTGGTGCTTGAGATTATCTGCGGAAAATCTTCGAAAATGTGACATTTGATCTTCCTTTTTTTGGGATTGTTTTAACTTCATACTTCTTACTGTTCTTTAGAGATGGAGGTAAATTTAAGTCTGATTTAAACTTAATCTAGTTCAACTTGAAGAAGAATCTTCAATCTCTTTGGTCCTCGCAATTTTTGAAGTACGACTGATTTTCTGCTTATAGTTTACACCATAAACCTGTTTTTTGAGATCACAATGATGACGAACAGTACAAAGGTGGCACATGTCTTTAATCCTGACACTCACATTAAAAATATTTTAGTTATATCTAATTATTTAGTCTTTCTTGGTTGTACATATCTGTGCTGTATTTCTGCATGAAAGATCATTATAGGATCTGCTGCTGGAACCATGCCTACCACCCCTTCATTTAATTTTTAATATTTGCAAAATTTCCACAGACTATTTTCATCGAAAAGGTAAGGTTTAAAACCATGTATACAAATTCTTTAGACAATGGAAACTTATTCGTTAAAACATATGAATTTAATTATATTGTACTTTAAATGTGAATATTTAAAACTTTAAATCGTTCGTCCCATTACCTAAGTGAAATAGGCCGTAACATCAGGCGTGTGGTATTAGCAGTATTTACGCATTGCTACCTTCGAATAATTATAGATAAAGCAAAAGTTTAATTACCGTAGCGTAATAAAACGTAATACAAGCAAGACTACACACGATGTACCGTAATATCGTAAAGCACGTGCTCTTAATAATAAAGGTATTTAAAAATGGCGATATTTAAATGTCTGGCAGGCTGCTTCCTTTCGAAGACCATCTGGAAACGATGTAGAATCACTGCTACCAATCGTCGCGAAAAAAATACGCGGGCGAGCATCTGTTCTTTTCATCGCGTACAGTGCAAAAAGGAACTGGTTGAGCCAAACTATGCAATCTGACGAGATTTGAATAATAAGAAGAAAAGTAAGGGCATGGCAAGTTCCGAAGAACCCTCAACTCATTTATGTATGTGAGTGTATACATATACATAGCTTTGTTCGTAGTCCCTTTCATACACTATGCACCTTGTGCTGGAATGAGAGGTGGATATTTGGAGTGTACGACGAAAGGGGGTCTTCGCATTTTGTCTCTGCATTATACACCTCACACCCCACCCATTTTTACGATTATGTATCGACATTGAAAAAGCTGACGGAAAAATGTCGTGTTACTAGTACATTTACAATCTAAATAGCACATACGTATATACTTGCAAGCAACTAGGTATGACGATATTTTTTAGGCGATAAAAAGCCAAACACGATTAATACAGCTGCTAGTGAGGGGTGATAACATACGTACCTATATTGTACGTGTAATAATTGTGGCACAGCTGTAGCATATAACTTGAAAGAATTGTTTGATCGGCAGATCGATGATGAAAGTAATATATTTTTTATATCTAGGCATTAATACGAATTAAACTAAATAGATTTTTTGGTGTTAGCCAATAAATGATGTAATGGATTTAGGAGATCTAAAGGCGGGAAGCTAGCGGGGTTCTGGTAGGCGCCACGAGCAAAAAACCAAATTGCTAAATTGATAGGAGACTCGACAGAGTTCAAAATAAAAAAAATTAAAGCAACAGACCGGACAAAACTCATTAAGATATTTATTTATTTATAATTGATTTAGTTTGTAAGAGAGCAAGTAACATACATATCTTAGAAATTTATCAAAGTTTTAGAAAGAGTACTCAATTTTTTATGTTGGGGTTTCCACAAAAATATATACAAATCCTATGTAGCAAAAATATCTCTGTTATAATTTTATTCTATATATAAAACATTACATAATGCTTTTTAAATACAGAATACGATTCCATAAACTTGATTCGTATCTCCAAAAAAAACCTATTTGCTAAAGATTGTATATGAATGAATCTATTCTCATTGTAAAGGAAATCATATGTTTGTCAAAATGTACAGCTGAGAACTGTTCTCAAAATAGAGTAAATGATCTGTGTTGCTGAAAAGAGTCCCTGTGACGCCGTCAGCTGATTAGATGCTAGCATCTTTGTCGCCTTCCTTTTATTGTACAAAGTGCGAAAGATTATACAAGACGCCTTTTTTTCTGATAATATCGTTGAAAAAATATGCTTAGAATGCGTTTAGATATTTTCTTTTTCCTAGTAACGATTTCTCAGCGGAAATTGTGTCAGATCTCTATTCAGAACGCAAATATTTTACTGTTGTACATACATATGTAATGTGTGATACTTCTTGTTATGTAAGCTATCTAATAGTGAACCTACATTTACCATGTACGAATATTTTGTAATGTTTATTTATATTTCGAAATATGTTATTGCTATTATCGCCAATAAATACTATAACAGTCATTTGTTAAGTTAAAATATTAATTTAAGAATTTCGAGTTTTCTTGAAAATGTATTAGGCACAGATACTTATCATAATAACGTTTAATGTTTTGTAATACAACCTTGCGGTATTGTATTAATAAACTTGCATTGAAAACGCTGAAACTTGGGGACAATGTAAAAAAAATCTAAAAGAGCAGAGGGATGGAGAAGGTGCTAGCAAAATGTATTTTTGTCAAATATTTCATGAACAACGTAGAAGACTAACAATTTGAAACAATGTTCAGAAGAACTAAAACAGATTGGAATAATTTTCAAAATTCGGGTTGTCAAGGCTATTATTTCATTTACTTTTTCAGTGCTTGGGCATATTATGTTGCAAACTTATTTCCAATTAGTTCAGTTCTAGGAAACTACTCAGTTGTCAAAACAATTTTGATTATTGTCTTGGCTAATTTAATGTAGGCCTTTATGTCCAATTGACAGCCAGGTTTAATAGACATAACTTAATATCACCTATAAACACCTAAGCACACACAAAATAGTACCATGATAATAATAAATGTTGTTCAAATAGGTTATCAATTCATAAATGCCACCACAAATGGTGCGTAGCCATTATAAAATTTTTATGACTTTTGAGCACACGCTACAGCAATAAAATACCCATACGTTGCATTATAAGCACAATTAGCTTTCAGCTACAATGTAAAAAATAGATATAAATATATAACCCGTCGTCTCGCATCAATGATTAAAAGGGAGGAAGTGGACGGTGTTTTATTGGCGCATTTGGTGTAAAGTTCACTAAAAGTCAGGTGACATGAGTCAAGCACGATAAACAACTCCGTGGTTTAAACCCCAATGTGCTTTACCGATGTGTCTACATAGAACGCAATTCCGGATCCAGATGTATGAAAATTTTTCAGTCACCTTTCATTGATAATCGTCCAGCTGTGTATATCGGGCGTACCGTAACCCCTAGTACATAATATGCATCTAGGTCCGGTTTGGATAGTCTGCGAATGCAGATCAGATTTCGATTTTTCCACTTATTTATTTTTTTTGTAGTTGTTTCGGTGTTAGTTGTTCTGTGACGAACCACGTGCGCTTTAGACGCGCAAAAGCTCGACTAACTAGATGCTGGGGACCTATCAAATCGACAATCGACGAATGCAAATCGCCTTCATTTGTTATTTTAAAACGTACGCATAGTGCGTGTGCCGTTTTATTGTCCATATTTCATAATCCTTGGTTAATATGAATGTTTGATGTATGGAAAAGTGTCCGTCTGCTGTTTACAGATTCGGTCTTGCGTGATATTCGAAAATCGCCGTTTTTTAATGACCGTCTCGATGGTCAGGAATAATAATGAGGTCCGTTCTAGGATAAATTTTACAATGTTAATTCAAGCCAAAACTAAACTAGTTCGTGTCACCCCAAATGGACATAAAGTACGACGTAGTTGAGTTAGATGTGTGAAAAAATGCTCTCCTTGCTGTCCCCTTCTAGTCTTACTGTCAGATCTTGGAAATAAATCAAACTTTATAGAAAAAAATAGTAACATTCTGGTTTTTTAATTGTTGATTGTAGTCGCAAACTAATCAAGGGCAATAAAGTGTTAGGAAGTAGCTTCCTTGTTAAACTGTGATTGCTATTTATTATTTTCATCACTAACTATAACACCAACATTAAAATTGGTGTAGTGATATTTAGGAAATCTTGATATATCGTTTAAATCGTCGCAAATCTGGGAATATCTGTAATGATTCTTCCCAGTAGTATTCTGGCGTTATGAATTTGAATTTTGCAATCACTAACGAATGAATATCATTACTTCCTCGGCGGAAATGTGTGGCATGTCCTTTGTTTGAGATAACTGAGCTAATACAGTGATGGTGACCGTATTTATTAACATGAAAAGCAAAGGCATTTTTTGTTAGTAAAGTTGAAAAATAAAACTAATAGCCATCTTTTTGTATTGGCTTTTTAGATTGTTAGGAGGCCTGTTTTCCTAACATCTGTGACAGAATATTTGTTCTTTGGTATCTTCTGGTTTGTGTCAAAGTTTGTATTTAGTCTAGAAGCTCTTCTGAAGCTGCAGCTCTGCAAAAAGAACTTCTTGGTTACACTAGACCCACTTTCCAATCCTTCGAATAAGTCTAAAACGACTCATTTGTCCAAATCTTTAGCTACTTATAAAGTGTATTCCGTTTAGATAAAAATAATGCTTTCTGAGATTAGAAGCTTAGCTGGCAGACTTATCTATCTTTTTTGCAAAATCTGGAAGCTGAAACTTAAAATAATCCTTTGAACCTATTTGGCTATAGTCAGGTCCATGGCCAAAAACAAGGACAAAGCCTGACGTAAAAATATAGAAACTTGCAGTTGAAACAACCCACAACAATAAGTCATCTAATTTCATCTTGTCAACGAACTTTTCATCCTCTCCCAAAATTCGGCAATCTGTGTGGATTGGCGAAATCCATAATTTTTTCATAAAATGTAGCTACACAGCTTCTATTGTGGATGTGAAGTTTATTCTATCATTGCGTGAGATTTTACGCCATATTATATCATCTCAAGGCAAGCACTTATATTATTATTTTGGTCTGAATCACCTCAACATAAATGTTAATGATAGATTATGAACGATAGGAAATTTGATTTTTAATATCGTTCAATATCGTTGAAAGAGTTACCTTTGGTAGGAAAGGCTTCTAACTCGCGTTGTTGGAAATTTTTTGGGTTCATTTTCTAATCGAACATGCAATATGGGAAAATCTTCCCTGTTCTCAAGTTTTTTGCGAGTCATTAGTGCTTTAAATGAAATAGCACCCACTATCATTAAATGGCCCATGGAAGATAAAAGGCAAACATAAAAACAGCATTTAAAGCAATAGCAGGAATGCCAGGAATAATCGGAGCAATTGATGGTACATATGTACCAATAAAAGCCCCTAGAGAGAATCCAGAGTCATATATTAATCGAAAAAGTTTCCATTGAATTACCTTACAAGCCATTTGTCAACCATATTTAATGTTTACTGACTGTTTCACGGACTATCCTAGCTCAGTCTCAGACATTCGAATTTCTAGAAATTCAGATATTTATAACAGCATTCTTTCTTAGTCATTTTAATACTTACTTCAACGAAGATGAATATATTATTGGATTGGAAATGATAACTATTTCATGAAGGTTGTTTACAAATATTTCTACAATTTTGTATAAAAATAAGATCTAGCGGAGGCAAATAATACAAAATGCTATGAAAAAGATGAATAAGAAATTATAATTATTATTTATTAAGAATTAATAATTATGTATAAGAACTAAATATATAATTCTATCACAAATAAATATATATGTAATTCTAAATATCACAAATAAATACGTAATTCTAAATGAAATAATAAATTTTAAATAAAACAAATATTACTTTTTATCCTTTAGGACACAATTTCTTTTAGAAGAGTGAGCATTTCCTTTTGTAACTCCATTCTTCCTTTATGGCGTAATGCGTTGCCTTCTTCTTTCACTTTAGCAATTTCTTTGAATAATTCACCATGTGAACATATTTGTTTCTTTTAGGGGCTGGTGTATCTTTTGACGCCTTTATTTTTTTCCCATCATTACTAATACCGGAAGAGTATTCATAATGTATAATTGAAATATTAAAAAAGTAATGCCTGCAAGATTTGCAAGAAATATCTTTACTAGCCTCAACAGCATCAGATACCTTTGGGTCGACTACATTGCTACCGGCAATTGCTACAGGCGCAACATTAGGACCTTTACCAAATATTAAATATAATTCCTCAAAATAAGCAAAATTGATGTTCTTTGCTCCGCTCGCTTTGCTGCTTGTATTGTCGTCCTTGTCCATATACATATTTCATTTTTAAGTATTTAAATTTCTTTTGCACACTGTTCCAAATTAATTTTGCTGACTAATAAGCAGCCAAACCTTATCATTTCTTATTGTTGTGGATTTGAATTGTAGTTCAAATTTTTTATATAAATCTATTAATTGCAGTATCTCATTCCGTGTGCAGGATGTTCCTTCACTCACATCTTCATCTTTCATACTTTTTTCAACCCTCGATGATTCATTGATGATACAAGAACGCAAGTTAAGTTGTTCGCTAGCTAGTCCTTGGGGCATATAAACCAATTCTCCATCTGTTCTAATTACTTATAAACATTATTAGTGTCGAATAATTTTTATGGTACATATAATAACTAAATTTGCAGGGTACAAAAAATACAGGATAGAATCAGCCAATCAGGTTAAAGCCACTCCGCGAAGCGGAGTGGCTTTAACCTTACGAGTGCTTTAAAAGCTAATTATGCACTGTGTCATACGATATTTTTTAGTATAAATGCAACAATAATTTTAACTAGAAGAAATCAAATCAATAATTTCAATACATTTTATCGAGTGATATGTATGTGTCTCTATATTATGTCATTTGACATTTCACTTAATTATTAAACCTCATTGTTGTATTAATAATGTCGACAGAAATTGAAAAACTAGCTGCTGAAGCTGAATTAAGTTTAGGTAATACCTGCAAAGTCCAAATAATAATTCAAATCAATAATCAATAATTCCAATACATATTATCGAGTGACATGTACCTATATGTCGTTTGACATTTCCCGACATTTCACTGGACTATTAAACGCTTGGGATTGGCTGTTACCAAGCAACTTTTATACGCACGCCGTGCGATAAACGCCCGATTATGCACGCTTATGGGTGTGTTTTGATTGGTTTATGATGCATGCAAACTAAAAAACATATTGCCATCGTGAATTATTACGGTTCTATCGCTGTCAAACACCGGTGAAAATTGAAAATGTGTCACTATTTATCGCCATTTTTTCTTTTGATTTAGTATCTTATATTAAACTATTTTGAACTTGCATGTAAACAAATATGGCGTACGCTCACTTTGCGCATGTCGGGCAAGCATTAACTCATTGGAAAGAGGGTCGAAAAGTTGTTTTCCTGGACGTTCTTCAAAGCAAATTTGAACGATGTGGACGATTCAACTGGTTTGAATTGCAATAAAATTTGAACGGTGTAGTGTGAAAAGTTGTCGGCCAGACGTCGTCCAACGATAAATCTAAACGCAGCCTTAAAGTATTATGATTTTTATGGTGGCTAAGCTGTATTGCTTGTCAAAATTATTCAAATTGGTACTCTGGAAAATCTTCGAAGACATTTCTTCTCTACCTGACTTGGCAGACTTACAATTACAAGTCAAGATTACTAATCTCACATTTGGCTGAGTCAGAGATGAGCGCCTTACTATACCAATTTTCGCAGAATGGATTATTGATTATGGACAATCACAGTTTCATTAGGTAATTAATTTATTGCTTGTGCACTGATAACATCCAGCCTTTTTTTTGGTCCTCTTTAGGCGCAAGAGAAGATAAGATGAATCTGAATTTTAATGAATTTTATAAACACACATCATCAATATAAAATGCTTGATTTATATAACGATTGTCCTTCACATTATACATGATATCTATGGGGTGACATACCCTAACTGCGCCAAAATTACACTTTTATACTGCAATCTGCTTGTTATAATGAAAAGTGAAACCGACTGAGATGGCAGATCATACATATTTTGTATTAGTTACAATCTATTACCTTTCGTAAATTGAATATATGAATATGATGGCAATTCAACTGTAAATGAATATAATTTGCTATGCATGATAGTGTGGAATTGATTATTTTAAATGTTTTTGAAGTAATGAACAATTTGCAATATCAACCTTCTTCATGCATTAACATCTAATCGCCATTATTTTAAGCTTTGGTGATGGGTAATCAACAAAATACACATTATTAAATTTAATTAATTCTTCGCTTAATTAAATTGTTCGCTAATTGTGATACGTTGCATTAACTAAATGCGTTAAGTATACTTAATACAATGACACAATTTAAAAATGATCTTGTTTTTAATTGGCACGTACTTATCTCTACAAATTACAGAAATATTCATTTCACCGTAGTATCTACTTAAACTCCAAGAAGTTAATTCAATCTGATCTCGATCTTTTTTCTTTCTTTCTAATCTTCTTTTGAATCCCGCAAATCGAATCGTAACGGCAGTCCTCCCTGGCCGTCTCCATTCTTGCACGCTGCTCGTAAGTGTTTCTAACGGTAGGAGGTGAGCAACCCCTAGCGCGCCGTCTAGAAAAAGGGTCGCGCTAAACCAGATTTCGCGTCTCATGCCCGTCCTTCTACCTCGCCCCGTCTGAAACGTCTGAAAAGGAACGCATCCCTGACCCAAGTCGCACAATGGCGCAATTACAATGAATTTCGTCAATTTTTCACACAAAAGAAAAAAGGGACAGCACGGGAGTTCGAGTCTAGCCTGAAGGGGTGTTGCGGGGCGATTTTCTCAACGATCCTGCTTAGGAGGGTTTCTTTTCCTTCAGCGTATACAGCGGTGTTCGGAACAAATCAAACACTTGTACTTGTCGGTATTAAAAATCACTTTTGTGGTATCTTTATCAACAGAGAGCCCATAAACTTGGGAAAACTTATATGGAAAACAATATAAGAATTAAGTTCATGGCATTTACTTGTATGCATCATAAATTCGCTAAACCTGAATAGTTTCATCGAGGAGAGGTAGAGAATCACAGGACACCAGGAAATAAAGCAAACGCTGATAATTGTAATTTTTTTTTTAAAGCACTAAATTAAATGTTTGAAAAGCAATATTGGACAAGGTCAGAATTACACGTTGCAATTATATCTCGTAGGTAAGAATAGTGCTTATATTCTATCAAAGAATTTTATGATTGAATTATAATCCACAACAATTCTTATTCTATTTCTTTCTAACGTCATTTTCCATCTGTCTCCCTAAATAAATTTATCGGCTACAAAGGAAGCATATCCTTCGATTAGCCATATTTCTCCTTTCCATCTATTATTTTCTTGCGATCGTTTGGTCCTATAGAAGAGGGTAATACTCTCGCCTTTAAGAATTTTGCTGGTCTGGTCTTATCGAGGGGTTTCACCGCGTAGTTCTTACAATAAGGGCATGCACCCCTCGATTTGCTTACTAACACCTGGCGTATGGACCCGTGCTTCGTGTACTTTAAGATGCTGTGTGTACTACGTACGTACTTCTGCCTTCTGGGCGATGAGAACAATACCGTCTGACTTTCCTCGGATAGTTTATCGCCCCCACTATGCGTCATTTTCAACGGTACACGCGTTCGAATCCGATTTTCTTTTCTTTGGCCGGTCCTTCGCACGTCTTGACACATCTGCCGCATCTTGGAGAAATAATCGGGGCACCCGTCGCAGCTTGTTGCTTGTACAAACATAGTACGAGGTGATTTGGACTTGTGTGTACCTACGTCGCTTTTCAATCGACCGTAATGTTTGCACAGTTACGAGCGCAAGATGCAAGATCTATTACAAATAGGGAATTTGTTTGATGTCTTGCAGGCATCGTGATAAATTGCTCCGCTTTGTTGAAACAATGAAGAAGCATACATCTTTAAAATTGTTGTAAAATAGAAAGTGGCGAAGAATTTGGTATCTTTGAAATTTTTGTGATGTAATGATCTCGTACTGGTGATCAATTATAGAAAGAAAATTTTAGTAGCGAGTACAAAAAAACCAAATGTAGTGGAAGAATGTACCATAGTCGAAAAGTAACACGAGAAGAGTTGAGCTTTAGAGTTTTGTAGCATTAGAGATTTACTCATTTTAATTTTTGACGATGGTATCTACTTACACCTGGTGCAAGATGAGTCCTTAATAAGCAAATGCTTTATAAGTTTAAAATAGTTTCTCTGCAATAATCGGATCTATGAGAGTTTTACAT